>JALJCO010014271.1:0-27500 GCA_023101725.1 Atherinomorus stipes | reverse complement strand
TCCAACATCTTATTTTCTCTGGTGGAGCAGCTGACAAACTGCTGGAAAGTTGGCAACGTAGCAGAGAGGGAGACGTTGTTGAAGTCTCCAGAGATCGCTATGAATGAGTTTGGATGCTGTGTTTGTAGTTTAGCCACGACGGAGCTGATGACATCACAGGCTGTCTCTGGTGCGGTACCTGGTATTATATAAACCGCTACCAGAATAACACAGGCAAACTCTCTGGGTAAATAATATGGACGGAAACTCACAGCTAACAGTTCAATGTCTCTTGTGCAGATCTTCTCCTTGACAGTGACGTGTCCTGGATGACACCAGCGCTGACTGACCAGCACTGCAATTCCGCCTCCCTTCCGCTTCCCGCTGAGCTGTATATTTCGGTCCGCACGGACCGTCTTGAAGCCGTGTACAGACGCATTACAGTCCGGGATGTGTTCATGCAGCCAAGTCTCGGTGAAACACATGATACTGCATTCTCTGTACTCTTTCTGAGACCTTGTTAGCACTTCGAGCTCGTCCATCTTGTTAGCTAGCGATCTCACGTTACCCATCACAACAGTTGGAAGAAACGGTTTAAATCTCCACCGTTTTTCTCTCTGCCTTACCCCTGCCCTGCATCCTCTTGTCTTTCTCCTTAACTCCACTGGGATTTGACGTGTTATTTCGCTGAAAATCTTGATTTGGGAGAGTTTTAACAGTTGATCACGGTGGTAAACAATTTTTCCGTTGCTATGGATACACATCATAACAAGCAGTGAAAAAAGCCAATATACAAGGAAAAATCTCCCGAATTGCACACCGTTGAAACCAGCATAAAAAATCCTCCAAGAAAAACCTAATCTGACGAATAATGTCGATATAAAAAGACAACTATATTAGAAAAAAACACAAAAGTTAAGGGAGAGCTTTCACAAATTGCAGCTACCTAGCAGCGCATTCCAGAATTGTAATTGAATTACATATTATATATATATATATATATATATATATATATATATATATATATATATATATCCTCCTCTAATTTCTCCTTTTTCATGTTAGTCACACTTAAATGTTTCAGATCAAACAAATTTAAATGTGAGACAAAGGTGACACAAGTAAACACAAAATACAGTTTTGAAATGAAGGTTTTTATTTTTAAGGTGGGGGATGATCACTTTTATATTCTTTTTCAAAGTAGTCTTCTTGCTGTTTTTTTTTTATCATTCTCCTGCGACCTCCTTACTCCCCCTCCTCTTGATGAGCCGATCACTTGACTTTCCCTTCCCCTTTTTTTTTTTTTGATGGAGAATTATTCTTCCTTCCATTTCCCCCAGCCTTCCTTCTCCTTCAGCCTCCTCCACACCCCCACTCCCCACTAAACCACGTTTTACTTTAGATAACTCTCTCTTCCCCCCCCCCTCTCCTCCTTTTCCCTCTTTTTCCTCCTCCCCCCTTCTCCCTTCTCCCCCCCCCTGTTCCTTTTCTTTCCCCGAAATGCCTTGTTACTTTGACGCCAGATGTAATGGGACCTAAACCTTCCAAAAAGTTCAACTTTTGTCTCGTCAGTCCACAGAGTATTTTCCCAGAAGTCTTGGGGATCATCAAGATGCTTTCTGGCATCCTGAGACAAGCCTTTATGTTCTTTTTGCTCAGCAGTGGTTTTGGTCTTGGAACTCTGCCATGCAGGCTATTTTTGCTTGCAGTTCTTGGATGTTGTTCTGGGGTCTTTTGTGACCTCTTGGATGAGTCTTTGCTGTGCTCTTGGGGTAATTTTGGTCGGTCAGCCACTCATGGGAAGGTTCACTACTGTTCCATGTTTTCGCCATTTGTGGATAATGGCTCTCACTGTGGTTCGCTGGAGTCCCAAAGCTTTAGAAATGGCTTTGGAACCTTTTCCGGACTAATAGATCTCAATTACTTTGTTTCTCATTTTTTACTGAATTTTTTTTTAGATCGCAACATGATGTCTAGCTTTTGAGGATTTTTTTGGTCTACTAAACTTCGTCAGGCAGGTCTTTAAGTGATTTCTTGATTGAGAACAGGTGTGGCAGTAATCCAACCTTGGTGTGGCTAGAGAAATTGAAATCAGCTTTCCAAAGATGTGATAAACCACGGTTAATTTATGTTTTAACGGGGGGGGGGGGGGCAATCACGTTTTCACACAGGACCATGGAGGTTTGGATCCCCCCCCCCCCCCTCACTAATAAAAAATAAAAATCTACATTCAAAAACTGCATTTTCTGTTTACTTGTGTTATCTTTGACTCACATTAAAATTTGTTTGATGATCTGAAACATTTAAGTGTGACAAACATGCAAAAAAGTAAGAAATTAGGAAAGGGGCAAAAACTTTTTCACACAGCTGTATACAGTGTATGTATGTATATATATATATATATATATACTTTTGTGTTTTCTGTCTGCTTGTTATACCCCTGATCATTTCTGGCCATTAACATCAAATCTGGTAGGGCAACTTTCCACTTGGGATTTTTATGATGCACTTCAGTAGCTGAACAGTTTGGTCTAATGCATATTGTATTGTGTGAAGGGGCAGATGGGTCTGGTGTGGCTATGCTAATGGTTGAGAAGATATAAAAATAGAGCTGTAAAAATGCAGTGCTTGCCCCATATGATGATTTATTCAGATGAGATACGACCGCATGCACACACAGCGGTCATGCTGGCACTCACAGGACAGCTCCTATGTAACGAGTCCCTGTGTGAATGCTAGGATCTTTTAGACATACTGATTTATTTTGTTTGGAACATACAGCATGGAGGAGATACAGGATGATATTCATCAAACAGACACTGGAGTTCTGTTGTGTAGTCTTGTGTCGCAAATAATGAACAATTCCTCATATACAGTTAGCAGATGTATTTAATAGTTGGTTGCAGGCTGCGTACCTCTTTTCAAAAAAGCTACAGTGCAGACATTTCTGCAAATATCATTGACTAGATGTTGAGATGTTTTGTCAATGGAGCATTGTCTTTTTAAACAGTGCTTTAACATTTTAAAAACTCATAACAGCTTGAATAAGTCCAACTCTTCAAACACTGCAGCCTCAAACTCCTCTGTCCTCTCTGTCTCTATGGGTGTCTTTTTGAATTTTACCTGAAAGCTGTCTGCTTCTCGCCCACTTACTCTTCTTTGGCTCTAACTCTCCTTTCTTTTCCTAATTTCCTTACACTTCTGACCAACAACCTTGCCTCCACCTTTCTCTGTTCTCTTCTTCCTATCTCTCCAGCTCTTGACACAAGTGAAGAGGCCCGCTGAGATGAAACACAATGTCAGAGTATGCCTCAGCTCTCTCCGCTGAGTGGGAAAATTGACTGGGATTGTCTGTGGCAGTCCCCACTTGCAGCAGTCTGTGGCCCATGATGCTTAAAGTGCAGTGCTAATTAGTTTTCTCTGTTCCCCTCTCCATGCCAACACACACATACTGTACAGTACACTCTCTCACATAACCACCACAATAGTCTCGGCCTTTCTTTTGTGCTGCGTCGCTTCTTTGCCATATCCCATCTATTATGTAACAATGTGTGGAAAGTGCGGATGCACCTTCTCAGGGATTTTCTGCGTGGCTTTGCATGTCACACAAGCTGTGTCTCTTTCTATATTTGCCTGAGCAGCACATGAAAATAGTAGAAGAGGCAGAGGCAAGCATAGCAGAATGACACAACCAGTTAGCCTGTGACAAGGCACAAGAGTCATTGGAGGTGCACTCCAAAATAAATAAGTATGAGAGCTTATGTAGGACTGATCCTGTGTTCACTTCATGCGCTGCATTAATTCATGATGCAAAATTCAGTTTTCTACAGAAAATTTTAGCATCCTTTCGCTGCATCTCTGCCAACTTGAGGTGACAAACTAAATGTTTCACCCTGTTCATCGTAAATTGCAGTTTGGATAACACAGAAGTACAAATTTATTTAATTAACCTTTATTTTACAAGGCAAGTTTCATTAAAGGCGCTTTACCTGATTTTGCACATTTGCGAACCGTGAGCGAGGTGAAGAGTGTAGTTTGAACTGTAAGCCCCGCCCCTAACTGTTTCTCCCAGTGAGAAACGCTCCTACTCTCGTTTTTCTCTCCTCCCACTCAACATGCACGAAATAACGTGCACATTTCATACTTGTGCACAAAGAAACTCTCCAGAGAAAATTTGCATCCTCCAGTGAAATTACTCTTTTGGTTGCAGTAAATGGCTGCGGATCAGCTAAATGACATTTTCGACCATAACCGGTAGTTTACCGTAACTACAATTATGTAAACAGATGCACAGTTATGACGATATATGACGAGGCGACATTACAACATGACAGCCTGATAAAGTTTCTAGCGGCCACTTCGAGAAGCACTGATGTAAAGCTTCGTCGTGCTACGGTGTAAATATCACTATTATATACGGTAGACCAGCAGAGGAAGCGCCAGCACCCGAGGATGTAAATGTTACTGAGAAGAAAGTTATTGAAAAAAATACCTGTCCAGGTGGACTTCGAGTCCACATTCAGTCCGAGGCGTCCAGCTGCTCTCTACCTTCAGTACAATCCACCGAGAACACGAACTTAATTCCTTCTTTGGTCTCTCCTGCGTTTCAAGCCTCTCTCCTCCTCAGTTGTTATGCTTTCAGCACTTCCCTTTGGTAGACGCCATGCGGTTCTGTTAACAAGTGCTGCCGTGCACGCGAGAGAGGAAGGAGCTCCTCCTTATAAGACGCTGTGAGTGGCTAATAGGAAACCGAAACTTATGTAGGACGAACCGCATTGGCATAAAGAGAGTGTCACGCCATCCTTAGAAATCTAAACTAAAAAGGCCTGGATTCATGCATATACGCAATCCATGAGTGATTTATTTTTATGAAATCACCTCTTTTAACACATATTATACCGTGTAGAAAGCATTTCTCTGAAAGAAATTAAAATAAAATCACATACAGGGCCTTTAAGATTTCAAGGTCTCTTTCTAGGGAGCCCTTTGCCAAGACAACAGCAGTCAAAATCTCATTATCAACAGTCATTAAAACAACTATACAAAAACCTACAATTTAAAACCTACAATATAAATATCATTCTAAAAGGGCAAAAGAATTGAAAATGCTTAGTTAGCTGGATATCCAGCTACAGACCCCTACTGAGTCAGCCTGCAACTCTTTAAAGTACTTTTAAAAGCTCTGAGACCAGCTTATTCAGTTTTAAGTCAGCCTGTACGCTGTTCCAGGCTGCAGGGGCTGAGAATTGAAAAGCCTTTTTGCCAAGTTCAGTGTGAGCTTTGGGGGCTGTCAGTAAAACAAAATTATTAGAGCACAGAGAATAGTTATCACAAAAATAAGAGGGAAGCAAACCAACATTGGATTTATAGATAAAATAATACCAATATTTAAAGGGACACTGTGTAATCGGGAGCAGCTCCCTCGTACTTTTCATGCTGCGTTCGCGTGAAACCGGGCAGACCGACGACATCCGCTGCATGTAAAGTTATCACCGGCCTCTATGTGAAGACGTGGTCCGTCAGTTACAGTGACATCAGTCCACATCTGATTTGTTGTCATGGCGATGTCGTATTGTTTTCCCTGACCCATGTTTTACCGTCTTTCGCTCGGCTTTATTGATTAAAATGACATCTGGTTTGCTACCAACGGCCGTCTGCCAGACTGCACGTGAACCCAGCGTCAGTGAGACGCTAGTCTCTCCCCTCTGCAGCGCGGTTACTTTCAAAGGCATTACCTCGAACTGAGCTGAAAACTCCGGTGTGTCCGGTGAGTTTCTGTGTTTTCCTACTGTCACGCTTCTCCCGAACGCAAAAACATGGCGATACGACATGGCAGCCTCCACCGAGCCGCCCCGCTCGATGTGTAAATGAATGATACGAACGGCAAATTTAGAACTTAGAGGAGCACTTCAGTTTGTTGATGGGAGTGATTACTGATTAATGAAAAAACACTTTTGAACCAAATAATCAGTTTTTGTGAATAAAACACAGGAGAACTTACACAATATCCCTTTAAGTTTGCCTTTGGGAAGGCCATTGAGCTCTGGCATAAAGGGTGCAGTGGTGAGTGAGAGCTTTGCAGCCTGTCACAAACCTTAAAGTGCTGATGACACGTTTTTGACATTTTTTGCTATGTTTTATCGACCAGAATGTTCTTCATGATGATCCATGTACCAGAAACAAGCGTAGCTACATAGATGAGTTATTAGAAAACATCGCTGCTTTTCAGCACATCTGACCAGACTGTGGCGCTGTGAGCCGAAACCAGAGGTGACGTCTGCCTGAGGGTCTTCGCAGCTTATTTAACATTGAAGTCAATGGCTTCATTTTTAAGTTCGTTTTCCAGTTTTACAGACAAACAGTAACGACTCAGCCTTCAAATTGTATTGACAGTTAATGGTTAAAATCTCGTAAGTGCAGCATTAGTTTATTTAGGTTTCCTACAGATTTAGTATTTTATTTTGAAGAGGATAAAGAAGCAGGTCGGAGTTGGACTTACCGAGAAACAGCAGGCAACAACAGGAGCCCGTCTGCACGTCTCTCCTGTCTATAGCGTCTGTTTACTGGAGCTGCAGCCACCAATGTGTTGAGACTTCTTACACATTGAAACTGCGAAATGTCCTCTGAAATGTTCTTTTTCAACCATCGTTGCTCCATCACATCGGTCATACAGCTACTGATCGACAGACAGCAGCGGCTCGGTTATATGAGGACGTCTCTGGTCATCAGATCTCCTCCAGCTGCTTCCAAAGGTGCATCCTTCCCTCCATCCTCATCTTTATAAACGGGAACTATTTAAAACTCGACTGGAACCATGTAAGTTGTTATCTTCTCATTTTTTAAAGGCAAATTATTTACCGCGGCTAGCTCGCGGGTTAGCTGCGAGCTAACGCAGGGAATGAAAGCATCGTTTCTGTTACACCTGGCTCTATGTCAAACCGGTGCAGCTCTTTATAAGTTGTAGGTCTGCTTGCGTTGTTCCGGGTCGCTCCGTACAGTTCTGAGTTCCCTTGGTGTGGTCTTGCAGGCTTTTGGCTGAACCAGTGGAGCTGAGTCTGGAGACAGACTGTTGGCAGCTGGCTACAGTTCTACTCCGGTTCTAGCTTGTAAAATGTGATTTCCCCAAATTCCTCAGTGTTATCACACTTTTCTTATCTGATCTTATCTCTTATCATCCCACCACACAAACCAGTTCCAATCTAGCTGTTCTGGAGCATCTTTCATGTTTTCCACGACTTCGATTATACATGTAACTCAATGGGCGGATCGCAACTCTGTATGTCGCTGATGACACAACATGGCGGCTAGGTTCGCGACTGAAAAGCTATTAGCCTTTAGCTGAGCCTCCTAAACATCGGATATTCACATAAATACATGTCTGATTAACTTCTAACTGCACAGAACTACTTATTTTGTCTTGGTGTGTTGTCGTATGGCAAAGTTACTTGAAGTTAAGGTCGTGTCATCAACACTTTAAGGCACCGTAATGGTATCAAGAGAGCACAAGGACTGGACAGAGGCATGCCTGTACAGCAGGTCATCATAGTCAATCAAGGGGGAGGATAGTAGCTTCGACAAACTTTTGTCTAGCAAGATAAAAGAAGCAGGGTTTATTCCTATAACAGAATAAGGGGTAGTTTGGCATTTTTGACATAGGGCCTCATTTTTAGCCTCATGTTAGCAGGATACTTCTTATCACTGGATACAGCTTTAATGTATTTCATCTTATTATTCTAGTCGCAGGAGGTAGTCAATGCTAATGCTAGTGCAAGTCAATGGAATTCCATGCTTGCCTGTCATTACAAAATCTTATCCACTCCACAGAACACCTGAAGCAAATCAGTTGTAATGCAAGAAGATTTGTGTAAATGCCTTTCAACACTCATTTTAAATCAAGCTGTCAGGACTTTTGATGTCAAAAGCACCACAACAGTAAACTATAGCATCATGTGCGTAAAAATAACATTGTGTATTTGAAATTTTTGACAAGTTTGTTGACATAAATAGTAAATAAAAGTGAACCCAATACAGAACCTTGTGGAATCCCAGACATAATACCTAATAAGCTAGCGAGACTACCATCATGTTTGACACACTGAGTTCTCATGGAAAGGTAATTTTCCAACCATCGTGTAGCCTCTTCAGACAACCCAGTATCCATAAGCCTCTGTTTAAGGATGCAATGATTAACAGTGTCAAGGCCTTTCATAGATTGATAAAAAAAAAAAAAAGAGCTGTACAAGTTTTTTTCATTGTCTAGTGCATTCATGATATCATTCATGACCTTTAATAATGCTGTAATGGTGCTGTGTTGTTTCTTTAAAGTCTGACTGATATGAAGAGAGAACATTATCGGCGTCCAGAAAATCTTAATTGATTGCTCATCGATCCCTCAAGTACCTTCAATAAAACAGATGAATCAGAAATAGAGTTATAGTTATTAAGTGATGTCCGGTCCCCGTGGGCTGATTTCCACACTTTTGGGATGACAGTTTGCAGATAGGTTAAAAGAATCAAAGATTTGGCAATAAGATCAACATAAGTTTAAGAAAATATGGTTCCTTATTACAGTATCTGCGCCTGCAGGTTTTGTGGTGTCCAGCAAGAGTAAAGTTATGGAAACTTCATTTACTGAAAAGGGTACAAAATGAAAGGATTGACCCCTGGGAACAGATTCATCAGTCGTGTCAGAAGAGGGTGAGGAATTGAAGGGTGGAGGACCGGTTAAAAAGTGCACCAGAGGCAATAACATGTTCAATAAAACATTGTAGCACAGCAGATTTTTCAGAGATAAAAACCTTGTCCTTGACAATGCACAGAGATAGATTTTGAGTATCGGGGACAGAGAGGGGATTTGATAACTTTCCAGAATTTCCATGGGTTGGTTAAATTTTCAGTTGTAGCAGACAGACAAACTCATTGGATAAAAGCAACAACTGCCTAAAATGAATTCAGTCAGCACTAGTCCCCGTTTTTCTAGCCTCAAACCAAGCCTCGTTTCTCTACAGTAATGTGGCAAGGTCAGAGGGAGAACCAAGCAGTTACTTGACCCTTGACTGTGAACCTTCGAAGAGGAGCATGCTTACATACAGTACAATATGTGAAAACCAGAAGTTCACACGCTGTTTTTACATCATCAATAAGATCATTTCCCCCCCCCAGTCACAATAAAATAATTAACATGAAGAACCTTGTTCAGAAAACATTTTCATATCTTGTTTTATATGAGGCAGTACAAGGACATGGATGAAATGAAGGCTTTGGATGGGTACAAACATCCTCACGGCAAAAGTTATGCAGACATGAGTCATTAATCTGATTATGTTCTGGAACATGTTAAAGGGAATATGAAGGAAATATCCTATATGCAACTCATTTGTGCCATAATTATTGTATTACTGTCTGTTGCAGACCGTTAATTGGACAACCCCAAATCTGAATCCTAGAATGGTGAGAGGAAAACAAAACCCAGCTGGAGCCCTTCTTAATTAAATCTGTTTTGATCATCATGTCATTGCAGACAGCATGCAGCCGAGATATGAAATTTTTTCAACATGCAACTTGTCGAAAAAATATTAGGACAGCAAAGCTTATTAATGTGAGGCAAGACAAGTTTATATGTGTAGCACATTTCATGTACAGAACAATTTAAGCTGCTTTACATAAAACATTAAAAGAGGGTGCAGGGGGAAAAAACTTTAAAAAGAAATCACATGTGGAAAGCATAAAAACTGAACGCTGCCTCTCCATGTTCAGTTCTGACTTCGGGAACAGAAAGTAGACTTGACCCTGATGACCTAAACGATCTGGTTGGTCCATAACAAACCAGATCCTGATTGTATTTTGGCCCTAAATCATGCAGTGCTTTGTAAACTAACAGGAGGATTTTGAAGTCGATTCTTTGACAAACAGGAAGCCAATGTAAAGATTGGAGGACTGGACTTATCTGATCCACCTTCTTGTTCTTGTTGAGGACTGGATCAGCAGCATTCTGGACTAACTGCAGCTATCTGATGGACTTTTTAGGGACACCTGTAAGGACAGCGTTACAGTTGTTTAGTCTCCTAAAGATAAATGCATGGACAAGGTTGTCTAAATCCTGCTGAGACATCAGTCCTTTAATCCTTGATATGTTCTTTAAATGATAAAAGTCTTCACAACAAACTCTTAAATTGTGGTCTACGATGTCAGGATCAGTTGAGAATTTAGGAAAAAACATAAAAACAAAAAAAACTTTTAACTTGGCTGTTTGAAGCTTAGTGCTGACTTTTAATATTTCTCCCTGGGCTGGATTCGTTTAACTGAAGAAAATTCCAGCACATCTAATTTTTAATCTGGTCAGTGCATCTGATGAGTGCTTCGATCGGATATAATGTAATGTTGCCATTTCTCTTCAAAACACTTAGGTGTTCTGAGGTTGAAGACACCAAAAGATGGCATTTATCCCATTCCCCTGCAAACAACATTAGAGGAAGGGGTCATTATTTTTCACTTTTCCCTTCATAATGCTCCACATATGTTGTATTTGGGACAGAGCAAGACTGCAGGCCGACCATTTCACTACATGTCTATTCT
Source organism: Atherinomorus stipes (assembly GCA_023101725.1). Taxonomy (NCBI): domain Eukaryota; kingdom Metazoa; phylum Chordata; class Actinopteri; order Atheriniformes; family Atherinidae; genus Atherinomorus; species Atherinomorus stipes. The sequence continues at coordinate 16,946 of JALJCO010014271.1, read as the reverse complement.
TCTACAGCCAAGTGGAGAACTTAATTGCCAGAGGGGAAAAAAATAAATAAAAAAACATAGATGTCCCTGAAAAGGGTGTTGTCTTAAAGGAAATATTTGGTCAAATCTCAACTAGCTTTTCTGTATTATTAATTTTGCCACCACAAAAGTGTAAAACTGATTTTCCAAGACTATTGATGCAGCTGCATATCTGTCAGAAACTGGATGGTCCTTTTTAAAAGGGCTGACCACAATCCATGTTTCCATGTGTAACTGTTGAGCTCTGGTGTCTCTCAACCCCTTTGCCACCTCTTGCCAAAGGTAACACAAGGTTTCTTTTCGTACACTTAAGTTTTAAAGCAGCACTACACAATTTTACCTTAAAAGTAACATGTAGCATCTCAAGGCTGAGAAACTGCACTTCTCACCTTTGTTGGTTGCAGCCCAGAGCATCACGTGATAGTGCCATTGATGCTTTACAGCACTGCACAACACACCACCAACTGGACTTATCAACACACTGGCTGCTTTTAACTCTCATCATGGTTGATTTAGCAAAGACACACAAATGGACATTATCAAAGAAAGCGAGAGAAATAAGAGAGAGAGTTATCATTGGACTGGCCTTTACTTGCTAAGCTCAGAGAAGAGACAGGATGTAGGACAGATGCTGCATCAGCCTTCATTAAGGGTCATCTAAATGTGAAAATCTTCCAGGGCTCAGTAGTACGGTTTTAGGATGATCTGTGACTATAATGGATTTGTTATGCTTGACAAAGGTTTCAAAATGCAATTCCAATGTGATTAAATCAGCTACTAATTATTTACAATTTTGGATGCAGGGGATATTAGGGACCTATATCCTTCCCATTTACTCACTGAAACTCCTCAAGGTTGCCTGAGTCATTAAATGATATTAGGGGACTGTTGATGTAGAAATTCAAACATTGCTTACAATGAGAAACATTGTTTTTGTACAGGGAAAAACTTCCACTGTTCACAAACACATTTGTTGATAAATTGGTGATCCTCTTCTTTTCTTTACAAGTCTAAACCCATCTTCTTTTCTTCTTCTTTTTTCAAGGATGCTGCTTTTGAACCACATCACGATCACCCATTTGAAATAACATAATCGTTGTCATTTATTTTTTCAGTTCTATGTTATTACCAGTACTAAATTCCTCTGAATATTGCCAAATTCTATTGAACTGATGAGAAAACATGTAATATTGGATTTACACTGTATTGGCTGAAATAAAAGTAAAAGTATTGCATTTTTCATGCTGCCCATGCAGCTTCTGTTTGCTATATCTGGGTCTCCTGAAATTGGGTGGGTCTTCCAACTATTAATATGAAGTGAACGCAAGCCAGCAGTGAGGTAACAGAATGGGCAATATTGCAATTACTCACCGTTAACCCTTGCATGGACTCTGCTCTGTCTTCTGGAAGCATTTACTCTTGTAATCGCACCCAAACCTCCAAAGAGAAAGCTGACACATTTTCTTTACACTACCCCCGCGCTTTCTTTTGCTGCACACACACACACTTACTGCTGCGTCAAAGCACTCTGCGTGAAAAGGCAGATTGCTGCAAGAGCTAATGAATTGTGCTGTCAGGGAAGTAACAGATTTATTTACATCTAGAAATGGATATCTCTCCCAGCCAATCCTGAGAGCTGAGCTGGTGGAGCTTTATGCTATAGGGTTGTTAATGGATAAGGAAAAAAGTAAAGAGAAGAGGGAGGGGGATACCCAGGAAACAGTATGGGGCCAGATAGCATACTGTTACACCACAACCCTGGAAATTGAGGGAAAATAAAGTAGGCACGAGGGAGGAAGAGGCAAGTTAAAAGTATTAGTTGGAAATCCACTTAAAGAGGTGTCACGCTGCAGACACACATGCATGCACACATGTGTGCAACCTTGGAGGCTGGTGGACATCACTGCTTTATCTGGTTTGCACTATTTAATGATAAAGAGAGAAAACGGCATGGAAAGACAGAACTTGTGCATGAACTGCATCTACAGAGTAACTTGTGAGGTCTGCTCTGAGGAGAGGAAAATGGTGAAAGCCTTTCTGTAAACAGAATATGAAACACCTCTGGGAAGAACAAAAGAAGCAACGATAGATGGTCTATCCTCAGACCTGTCTCAAGGGTTTGCCTTGCAAACAAATGCTGGCAAACACTCAGTTGCACAGACTCACCCCATGTAACACAATGCACAGACCACGAATGGGGAGCAAGAAAAAAAAATGAAACACCAGTCAGAGGAGGGATAATCTGTTTTTTTCATCTCTCCCACTGGAAATCTCAATCCATCTTTTGATCTGCTTCTTACATCCCCATCTCTCCTCTTTTCTGTGTCTGTCTAGTTTAGTTTCGCCGTGTTTGTACAGTGCTGTGTATTTGAAAATGAACCACGGGCGCAGCTGTGTGTGATGTTGCAGGATATTTGGGTTATTTTAAGAAAAATGGAGCCCTACTGCACCAGTTCCAGCTCATCTCACTGCTTGAACTCACTTCTCACCTGTTTTTGTCCCCCTTTCAGTGTGAGGAAGGTGCAGCTCACTGCTAATCAGGGTGCAATGTAGCATGGTGTAAACCCCCACAACACAGTGAAAACTGTGCTGGAGAGGGTAGGAAAGGACGGGCCTCTGGCGGTGTGTGTGTGTGTGTGTGTGTGTGTGTTCTTGGATGTTATCAGTCATGTCGGCTGCTGACCTCAGATTATGTCATTAGGCCCTTTAGCAACGCAGATTTTGTCTCTCCTGTCTGCTTGTGTTAATAAATCTGCTTAGATGGTTGCATGTTGTGGTCAGCTGCATGCATATATTTTGAGTGTGCAGAATTTGTGCGGGCATATGCAAATGTCCGTCCACCGCCTTATATGTGTGTGTGTTTACAGCTGTGTCTGGGAAACCCCTCTACTTGCGTGAGCGTCAACATGTGCTTACTATTTGTGAAGCTTGGATTTTGTCTGATTGCATTTTGGTGAAGCAGCCAGGGGATTCAGCGCAGCCAATCCTGTCTCACCATGACACACACTGCATATGAGTGTGTGTGTCTGAGTGTGTGGGTGGGTGGGGTATATTTATGAAAACCATGCTTGGGGTCTCACATTGTTTGCAAATGGGAAGGAACACTTAGACTAACTTAGACTTTTTTGCTTCATGTTTTTACTTCCAGTATAAATATATGGTATTTTAATATAAATTATTAGTTTTATTAACCCTTTGATATGCAACATGGATCAAAATTGACCTGACTGAGTTTCTAAGTGCCATATGAATAAATAAAATGACCATGTTCTACTGTACATCTTTGCAATAGATAAATTTAGTCTCAGTATTTCAGGTCACCTTCTCATTACAGTATTTTGCCTCTTTTAAGAATAAAGACCCTTTTTGTGTCACATCTTTAATGCACAACATGGGTAAAAATTACCCATATTAATTTGTATGTTATTTTATGTTTTTCTATTAAACATGTTTGAAATGCATTTATTTCATCACTGACTATTCCAAATTTTCAGTAATTATCTTGTTTCACTTTTCTTTTCTTACATTGGAACCAGAACAGCTTTCATATTTCTACAGCAAGTTCACACAAAATTTATGAGCTACCCACGTGCATTTACCACAGTATTTGGTAAGAAGGTGTGAAATCTGTTTGTTTAACAAGTAGGAACATATTCAAGTCAGGCTTCTCACCTGCCACCTGCCAGGTTTGCTACTGAGACGGTGCAGGTGCTAAAAGAAGAACTGGATGAGGAAGGAGGTAATTCATCTTGATTCCGCCTTAAATTTCTGATGATCCAGAATATTGGCCACAGGGCGTATCAGGATTTGTGTCTCTGGAATTCAGCTCTCCTGCATGAGGACTCTTCTGATGAGTTCGCTGGAGAGGAAACTGAAACGCAGTCTAATAGATTGAGTTGAAACAGATCTTACATCCCCGCTTATGGCTAAACTAAAAGCTGTAACATTGTAAGGAGCAGCCCAGGACACCGGGATCAACAGCTGTTCTGCCTAAAGATGCCTGGGATATGCTAATAAATATTAATGAAGCAATGGGAGGATCTGGGTTAAAACACTAAAACCCAGCCAAATCCAATCAGGCAGGAGGATATCAGACAGGAAGGCTAAAGGAGGAGAAAGGAAGCAAGCAATTTGCCCAATTTTCACAGACAGAAAAGTCAGCATCTGGTTTTTCAGGCTTGCGCGTAAGCAGCACACGAGCTACGGCTGTGTAGCCATTAGAAAACTAATCAGTAGGACGAACTGGAGAAAAAGGCTTCACAATGGGGGAGCTAAAGATGTGGAGCAATGGAAGGTCATGTGGTCTGATAAGTCCAGATTTACCCCTGCTCCAGAGTGATGGGAACATCTGGGTAAACACTAGCATAGAGGCAGATGAAGTGAAGCAGCCACCATGTCTAGTACCTACTGTACAAGCCTGTGGGGCAGTCTATGCTCTGGGGTTGCTGCACTTGCCCAGGTCTAGGTTCAGCAGCAGTATGTGCCCAAAGAATGAGGTCAGCTGATACCTGAATACACTGAATGACCAGATTATTCCATCAGTGTGTTTTTCTTTGTCTGATGGCACACTGCCCACTGTTAACAACAACAAAAAGCGGCAGTGACCATCTTTTCACCATAAAAACTTACAGTAGAGAATATTATGGTTTCTTGTTTTCTTGTATTTTTTTTAAGATTCCCATTAGTAGTTGAAGCAACAATTACAATACAGTTAAGGATATTATGGTATGCTATTTCGGCACGCATAAATTTGGCAGGACACAACCTATTCATTTACAGTATTTTCTTGCAATAATACTGTCAGTTTAAACACTACAAAATGTTGTTTTAGCAAAAAATATTTATAAAATTTACAGTGAAAAACTGACAGCTTATCACCCTATAAATTATGGTGGAAATGTATAAATTATTATGGTATGCTATCTTGGTAACAGGATCTTTAACAGTACACAACTGTTATCTATTCACGATAGTTTGCTGCAAAAATAACAGTTAAATACTGAAAAACTGGTAACCGTAGTTGGCACCTTTTTACAGTGGAAAAACTGGCAACCGCAGCTGCCAGTTTTTCACAGTAAATTTTTTACAGTACAAGGCCATATTCCAGAATCACAATACCAGGATTCATCAGGCTCAGATTGTGTAAGAGTGGATCGAGGCATCATTTTCATACACACAGTCCAGACCTGAACTGAGAATCTTTGGGGAAGGCTTTGCACAAGGTTGTACTCTCATCAACATAAGATCTTTGTAAAAAATTAATGCAACACTAAATGGAGATAAATCTTGACATTGCAGAAGCAGATAGCAACAATGCCACAGCAAGTATGTACTGCTAAACAGGGTCCAACAAATATTAGCGTGTAGCTTTTTTTTTTTTTTTTAGGTGGCCACTTTTGGCCAGGCAGTGTATCATAGCAGCTTTATCATGACATTTCTTTAGTGTAATACAAGAGAACTTATTAACATAACTTCCTATTGTTTAGCGGATGAAGCTTACATAATTCAGCACCTTCAGTGTTTCTCTTATTAGCAACAGAATTACTCTGGATGGCTTTACCTTTGCTTATGGTGCTTGTTGACCAGTCTTTCACGTCCCCTCCATCTCCAACTGGTCAAGAGTGATGCCCAGATCTTGGTGTTTAGATCTGCTGAAGGTTAGTCTTCCTGTAAAAGGGAGTTTTTACTTTCTATGCGATCTATCAGTTTCCCCTAGCCAGGCAATTTTTCATGAATTTGCTTTGTGTAAAAAAAAAAAAACTACCCGGAAATGGACTATGATTAATTGGGTTAGAATTAGAGTCGACTATGTGGAAAACAAAAGTGCCTCGAGATGACTTTGTTGAGAATAGGTACTATGTAAATAAAGCTTATTTAGAGAATTAAGTGCTGCAAACCAAAACTACATTAAAGTGCCAGTGGCATGAAATTCCCAGCGTCTTTTGGTCCCTTTTAGTCGGACTCGAAGTACTTCAATACTATATGAAAAGATCGTTTGCCGTAACTCATCCTTGTAATGGAATAGCAGGCGCTACTAGTTAGCGCTACTGTTAGCACTGCCGTACAATGAGGTTTGGTGGGCGGGACCAGAAGGCACGCTTGCTTCTGTTGTCATGGTGCTCTCGTGGAGAGGAGGTGGAGTGATACAGAGATACCTGGAGACATTCGCCCATACACGCAGCAGTAACCTGCAGACATGCGCCTCTCCAAACACTCATGTTGGAGTAAAAAAAAAAGAGTTGCTGAGTTCTGTTTAACGCGGCAGCACGTCAGGCTTGAAGAAGTTCGTATTGAGTCTCTTTGGATCTATACAAGATGTAAGGCTGTGACGGATTCACCAACCTGACACAGACGCTGATGCAGTGAATATGAATAGAGTTTAAGAGGAAAACGGCATCATATTCCAGCAACAAGTTTCCCTGAATTATTTACTTCACCCATGACCCAAATTCAGTTAATAATTAATACTAAAGATATATTACACGAGTTCTGCACGTTAAATCTGTCTTCGTCTAACTGGAGCGGTACAGAAACAGTGATGATGATGATGATGAAGGCCTGAGTCCGCACCCTGAGTGCAAACCCGAGTCCACAGCCAAACAGGCGCGCACAACGGGAAGAATTATGAACTGGAATATCACAAACATCAGTTTACCTCAGAGATAAAAGACACGAACATGATGAGAAACATTTATTAGAACCTTTGTGTTTCTTCATGGTGGCTGGAAACCTCTCCTGAGGAGGAGACGGAGCTGCAGGGAGATTTTCTGTTAGTTCGGTCAGCACATTCCTGCAGAAATGAAATCATCCACAAGTTTCTCAGTGGGGAGGCCACGCAAAATGGTTAGCAGGGCTATATGAAGTTGTTTACAAAACCCTCCCATGCCCACACCTCTCAGCCAATCCCTGTGGTCACATGGACAGTTCATGCATGAAAAAGTTTAAAGTAGTCTAAACTATCTGACTGCACCTGGAAACCTGGCTGCAGCCTAAACTGACCTGGGATCTGCAAAAATAGTTCCAAAGCATGATATAAACTAATGTCTATTTGGCACATAAGCATCTTACTGTACACTACTCTCAGATAAAGTTTAACCTTATCAATAAATCACTGCATTCATATGAATATAAATGTATATTAAAATGTTCAGAATATAGATTTCCCCAACACTGCAATAACCAGTGGAGGAGCAAGTTTCCAGTTCATTGTTTGCCTTGCCTTCTCCATTCGTAGATCTAGATGTGGCACTGCCTCAGGCGAGGAGGAGAATACGTTATTCAAAAGGGTTTGACTTAGAGGAGTGAGAAAGCAAACTGATTGGCTGGATCTTACAAACACCGATGGAACCATGCCCTCAAGCAGGACCAGCATGACTAGCAGACTTATAGGTGCATGTGAACACAACCTTCGTGTACTTAAATCACATTATTTATCTTTCCTTGAAGAAATATCTCCATTATTAAGAGGGATTGTTTTTAATCGAGACAGGTGGCTTTAAAATGTTTTTAGGTGAAGAGCTCCATCTTGTATATTTTTTAGCTACAATTATGTCAGTATTCTTTGGTGTTACTTATCATAAAACCCTCTCATGTGTGATAGGATTGTGCAGAGTTTTTGGGTATGACTAACGTGCAGGAGTTAGGAGAATTAAAGATGAATTACTTCCTCAATAAGGACTAAGTGCTGTATCTACCAAAGCCATCGGGCTTAAAATGAATAAATTCAAATGAGTAGGCAGCAACATGAGAACTGGAGGGAAGGGAAAGGGACTGCTGATAAGAGGAAGAATGAGATGAGGAGGGAAGGAAGGAGCGAGCATATAGAAAGTGACAGCGAGGAACGTAAATTCATCCTTAAAATGTAGCAAAAGCTCTTTTGCTCCTTGTTAAAACGTCGTCTCGGCTCTGTCTTCTACCCACTCTTAGCTTTCATCTTTTGCACCTTTCGCGCGCTCTCCCCTCCCCCCACCCCCCTTTTCTCGGCTCATTGCTTCCATCAGTGCATCACTTTGCTCTTATTTGTCCTCTACAACTTGTTTAGGAGAGCGGCGGTGTGTGCTTGCTGAACTAACATATGAGGGAGGGCATATTATGGTGTGTTACTCCGGTATTTTTCCGTTTCTTTCTCCCAATATTTCATGCACTTTTAGAACAGATGCTTCATTTGTTGAGAAAAGTGGCAAGAATAGGCTGACATCAAAGAGTGCATTAGGGAGGGTGGGCAGAGAGGGGGGGGGGCGGGGGGATTAGTGCGTTCATGTTGACAGGAAGGAAGGGAAAGGAAAGCGAGGCGTTAAGGTTTTTCCCCTCTTTACTTCACATTAAACTTCTGATGCAAACACTCTCCAGACTGTAATTCCACTAACGTTAATTCAAATTAAAGACTGTATGGAACATTTTTACACTACTTAATAGATTTACTCAAGACCAGATATGAAACTACTATAAAGAGAAGATACTATCTCACTGTTTTAAGACAATATGTCACATACAGTCATAAAAATGTTCCCTTTACATCAACATTTTTATGTGTGTGGCTTACAGACACTCAGTCTCCTGACATGGAAAGCGCCAACTCCAAGTGAGACTGTAATCCTTTGACGCACATAGCAGCGGAGGGAGAAATAAATTAAAGCTCGGAGAAGAGGAAAACTGGGGCTGGTTGTGCGTCGGCTCATTAATGGCGTGTGCATTTGTGCATCGGTGACACTTTTCCCGGATCACACATTTTAATTGGGTAATGTAAGAAACAATGAGTGTGCTCCTGTGTTAAAACAACACATTTGGATGCATGCGCAGAGGATTTTTTTTTCTTTTCTTTTTTTGTGGCCCATCGTCTGCACACGTATACAAATGAATTGCCTGAAATGCTCCATGTCGTGTCACTCTCAATTTGTCTAATGAGGTCTACGCGTGGCAGGACATGTCTCTTTGACTGGCAGAGAGGTGGACCGGTCATCGTGGAAATAAATTCCACTTGTGCTGCTCTTCTGCTTATCTTGCTGTAGATGTGGTGCGTGGCTCAGTCTGTGCTGGGTTTGTCAGCTGTTTACCAGCACATGCTGACATTGGTGTGGAATCAGCACCAAGGCCAGCAATTGCCAGAGAGTGGAAAGAAATGAGCTGTAAAATCTCCATTGTGAGTTTCTTTTTTTTTTTGGGGGGGGGGGGGGGGCTGTTAATTAATTTTCCATTTTGTGAGAGCTCAGTGTGTGTTTTGAACGATTGTCATGAAGTGAGGACAAAGTTAACTTGATGCTACCACCAAAGACTAAACCCAGTGACTCAGTTACACAACACAGGTTTAGTTCATAGAAAGCTTTGGGGGGAAGTGACAACTCAAAACAACAACCAGCTCAGTGTAGCATTATCCCAATTTATATTTCCAGCCTGCAATCATATACTTCAAATAACAACTTTACCCCAGAAGTGGGAACTCTCTTGTTTTTGCTTTATAATTAACAAATTCTCATTAGCAGATATACAGATTACATCAGAAAGACATGAAATAAATTCTTCACATTTTTGTGTAATGCTGTTAATGCTTTATATCTGCGCTAGGATATTTGACGACTGCTTTTGTTCTTAAACTCTTCCCCCCAGGTGGGAGACAGTAATTCCAAGTTCTCATCTGTTATTGAGTGAATCGTGAGAACAACAGCATCTGAAAACAAAAGGTGTATAGACTGAAGCTTTGTGGCGACCTGCAGTCGTTTCTCTTCAGCTCCATAGACAATCACCTCAGTTTTGTTTTTGTTCAGCTGAAAAAAAGTTGAGGCACATCCAGTCATAAATCTCCTCAATGCATTTTCTAAGAGCTTGTACAGGGCTTTGGTGTCCTGGTGACATTATAGGCCCTTTCAGATAGAACGCGGCAAGCGCAAGAGGACGGCGGCAAACCCATTCATTGTGTATGTGGTACCGCCGCGGCAGCGCGTTCCGCCATGCCGCTAACACCGCGGCGCGCAAGGTGGGCGCATGCCGCCGTGGTGGCGCTGACGCCGCTGCGCTCGAATTGAACATTTTTCAATTCGGGCGCAGCGCGCTGTGACGACATCCTAGCGCGTCCAATAGGAGAGGCCAGTTCAGGGAAAAAAAGTGGTCATTGTTCAGCCTGAAGTAAACCTGGAAGAGGTCTGTGTGAAAGAATGCAGCTCGCGGACGAACCTGAACCCCCCCAAGTTCTGCCTTGTTACCAGGATCAGGTGGACCCCCATCCTTTTATCTGCTGCTGATCTCCTCCTCCTCCCTTGGAGCAAAGCTCTTTGCTGCGACCATGAGATGTACATCTCTCACAACGAAGCGTGCCGGGGAGAAAACACTTCCTGGTCTGTCGCTTAGCAACGCGTGCCTGACGTGTTTGCTGCCGCCGAGTCTGCGCCCTACCCCGCGGTGAACTCGGCGAAAAACGCGTTCTATCTGAAAGGGCCTTAAATCTATGTGACATCTGTGTAGCTACAGTATGGTAGTTCAGATTACAGTACATGATAGGTCCTCCAGATCTTTGCTATTAATGGGAAAAAATCTGTAATATTGAACACACATATTATTCATATAATTTGATACACAATGATTTTAATTAAAATAACACATTTAATCAAATGTGTAAAGAAACTTCAATAAATAAATAAACTGAATTTTTTCCCTGTTGCTAAAGTTATGACACCAATTAAATGGCTTCCTATGTGTTTAATCAAGATTCAATGTTTATAATTTCATCTCACACAAAGGCACACAAGGAAAATATATTTTTCACTTCAACCACTCAGCTTAAAAGAGGTTATCACTAACTATACATCAAAACCAATTTTGTGAAAATATATACTGAATTATAGTGTGTAAAAGAAAAAAAAGAGTTCCTGGTGGAACATGAGTAAAACAGGAAATTAGGGGGTTAATTTTTCATGGTGATTCATCAAATCATGATATAAATCAGTGTTTCCCAACTGTGGTCCTCGGAAACCAGTGTCCTGCATGTCTTTAATGGGTTCCTACTCCAACACCTGATTCAGATTCATGAACTTCCTCATCAAGTTCTTTGCAGGCCTTTTAACGAGCCATTCATTTGATTCAGGTGTGGAAAATTAGGGCTGCCTCCAAGACATGCAATGCAGAGTCCTGAGGACAGACCCGATTTTCAGATGTATGTGTGTTTTAAGACGCACAAAGTTAAGCACGTCAGTAAACGCTAGCTGGCTAATGCTAGCATACTGTGAAGTGCCGGTGTCGTGCGGTGTTGTGCCCCACCGGCGACAAACAAACGCGTGTTTTATTATAAAGTTCGGCCCTTCACCGCGGCAAATCGATCGCTTTGATCCAGCTTTTGATCCAGTATCACTTCAGTCTGGAATGAAAACTTAAGTATGTTTGGAGTTTATACGATTTAAACAGTATAACAGAGCAGGAACGGCTGTTGGTAACATGGCCCGGAAGAGGAAGTGTCCAAATACCGGGAAGTTCCGGTAAGCGTGATAATCCCCTATTGAATGAGAACCCCTCCATGATTTTTTTTTTTTTTTAATTATGAAATATATTAAATTTTACTTACAAAATTCTAATTTAGTTTAAAGCAGTGGTGGGGTAACTTGCAGGTTTTCATGTGTCCCTACAGGTTTTTTTTGTTTTAAGTGTCCCTGCTCACACACACACCTGATTCATATGAATGAGTCTGTGCAGAACTTGATAGACTAATATTTGATTTGAATCAAGAATGCTGGAGTGGGGGACCAACAGAAAACTTTCAGGAATGTGGCCCTCAAGGATCAGGGTTCCCCAGCACTGGTTTAAAGTACAAACCACAATTTAACTTTTTCCCCTCCACAATCTGGCATAAAAAAAACAATAATCCTACGAAAATCAATCTTCCCATGTGTGACAGGACAAATGGGAGCCCGGTGGGATTTGAACCCATCTCCTGCTGACCGTACGACCAAAGGGACATCCCCATAACCAAGAAGTCACTGGAGGCAGTGACGGGACCCTTAACTCTCACATCTCTCCCCCTCTTTTGACAAGGACTGGGGGATTATTTGTCAGTATGCTGAAGCACATATTTGATTAGAATTATTTCACACAGCATATAACATGTATTCAGCTCTAAGATGAATGTCAGCAAAAAATCACGACATCCAAAAACACCATGGCACAAGTCCTTTGTGGGGGTTTGATAATTGTCTCTAATGACACACACCTGTGTGCTGTTCAGCACAGCTGCTGCTAATCAGCTACTGTCTCACAGCCAGCAAGAAATTAGAAGGGCAGACAAAGGAGAGCATCTGTGAAGCCGGGGCCACCTCACCTCACCAACTTACTGCTCTGCAAAATTGTTCCTGAAGGACATACAGTACAGTAACTGTCAAGGTGACTGCCCCGCCAGCACAGCTCCTCTGAGTTTTTGGCTAATGTACTGTCTCTTCCTGTGGTTAGCTGTTTCTTCTTTGTCGTGTTTAACTTTTGTTTTTCCCCTTGCTTTTGTTTGCATGCAGTCAATAATGCCACACCAGAAAGGGTTATTGTTTTCACACCAAGCCGTAGACTGCTTGCATAATTTACCTGGACAGTGTTTGCCTATGCCACAAGATAAAACGTATTGATTGTGATTCTCCACTTTGGATAGAAACTAAACCGTGATTAATGACTCCCTTGTGCAGGTAGACTGCAGCCCAAAACAAAATGTTACTAAAGTTGATATAGCTGCCAAAACAAAACTTATCTGCACTTCACACAAGATGGATAATTCTGGCCAACATCTTAGAAAATAATCACAGAGGACAAAATCTTGATAATGGCATCACATTTTGCTCTTAGTGAGCAGTTTTTCGTGGATCTAGAGCATTGTCTTTCCACCACAGTGTTATTGATAAAGACCACATTATGCAGATTTTCACCAGATAGGAGAGGGCAGGTTTGATAATATCAAATAATGACTCATTGGCCTTGTTAGGAGGAATCTAAGAGTTTTCCTGTTTCTATGCTGCTGAGCGAATTAACACTATGCATCGTTAGCTAAGACTTTACCTATGATTATTGTGAGAATGAAAGATAAAAATGCTGAAAAACATGAATATTTAGTAAATACATTAAAAATATAATCATCACCTTGGTGTGGAAATATTTGAAGAGTGGCACAGTTTTGTTGTTAAAGTATGTGTTTCAGTGGCATTAACAATGACTAAGAGCTCTGTCTTTGAGCCTTTGCTGCAGCTGTCTTTTTGTTGATCTGGCTTGTCATATTTTCTTTAAAGTTGTACTTCCATGGTCATTTCATTAATATTTCTGTGTTCTCCATTATTGTTGAATGCATTCTGCATCGTTTCTGTTTAAAAAAAACCTTCTGGTTGCTTTGTATCCAGCTGTATTTGTATACTATAACAGAGGCTTGTGGTCCAACGGCAGGCTTTTCCGGGTCCTTCTCATTAATTTCCGTCTGATTGGCTGCCTCCCATCAGTGTATGAAGGAAGCTCCGCCCTCTGCTCTTATTTTGTTACAGACAGGAAATAGAGCCGACAAACAAGTTTGTTCCGCCATGCTAACAAACAGTTAGCTAATTAGCTTCTCAACTCCGAAGCTACAGTCGTGCTGTCTTTACCTCTAGTGTGTAGTGGAGGGTTACCTGCCTTCCAATGGACAGATAGTTTTCAGTGGAAGGAGGCCTTTAACTTCTGGAAGTGAAATTCTCCTTGATCAGACTGACATTGGGTAATTGACAAAGTTAGTGACGGATACTCCACTTCTTTATATTGAAAAGCACACTTTAAATGATATGTCTCCCAACAGCTACCACAGGCATGTGATATTTTAATTTTTACCACATCCACAAAAATAGTTATGGAGACTAATGAGAGTAAGACTTTGAAGACATCTACAGAACCCTCTTAAAACAAAATCAAGATGTTTTGTGTTTAAGAAACTGTTTTAAAGGAGTGATGACATAACAGTTAAAAACTAGTTTATGTTGTTGGCATTACTTTATATGTAAATACTCCAAAGAAAAAAACAGCATTTTTTACAGCGGAGTATTGTTTTGAAACGCCAGACCTCACTTCCTCAGTAATGGGCTACATGCACAGTTCCACTACTTCCTGAACTTAGTAGTAGAGGTGGGCGGATCGATACCAAAATCGATATTATCGATACCAACGCTGGTATTGATATTGAACGATACTCGTGTAAAAAGATCGATACTCAAGCTTTTTTTTCCCCTCTCCCGCACGCACTCACTGCTGCGCAAACGGATTATTAAAAGTCTGGAGTAGCGCTGCGCTGTCACAGAGCAGGGAGCAGCGCACTCTCCCCCCTCTTGTCTTTAGTTGCTGCACCATCACATGGCTCAGCGGCGCCGGCCAAACAGCTTCATAGGTCGGCTCAGCCTGGCCCGCGCACTCAGCGCTCTCCTCTCCTCAAGACGCCAGAGTATCGAAATGACGAAGAGAAGCGCTGTTTGGCTTTATTTTATTGCAGAAAATGGAACGACAGCGAGCTGGATAGATTGCAACGGGGCTGTTAAATACAGTAAAAACACAACAAACCTCTACACGCACATGGAAACCCATGCAGTAGAAAACACGGAGCAGGAACAGAGAGACATTATAAAATGAAATTGAGAGTGGTCATCTTCAGCATCAGTTCCTATTACTTTTTCAAAGTGCATGTTACTTAAGTCAAATGCTACTGGAAAAACTAAAAAATATAATTAAGACATTGACATAATCTAGTACATTTATTCCATCGAAAAATGTTTTCTAACATTAGATAAAGCTTTGATTATTCCAAAACAGGGAAATTTATAGAGTTACTTTAAAGCAACAGGCAAGTGCACACAGTGCAAAATTATACACAAGGATTGAAAGATATAATATCATAAGAGGTGGACTAGTAAAAAAAAACTAGATTAATGATTTTCTGGAATTGAAACAAATAAACTAAATATGATACAGCTCACACTTGATTGCATATAAGTACCCTTTTGTGGTACGTGTGAAATAAATACAGAATGATAACATACAGGTACTATAGACCATTATTATTTCCCGATTCCCCAAGAGCTGAGTTTAACCAAATTCTATCCTCGGTCTTTTTGGATCCTTTGGATCTATGAAGCTTAAATATGAAAAGTATCGGTATCGGTATCGGTATCGATATCGGCGATACTTGCCCTGTATTTATTTGGTATCGGATCGATACCAAAATTCCTGGTATCGCCCAGCTCTACTTAGTAGTGCTCCTCTGTTTCCTATCTTTCATGATTGGACAAACTGATTAATCCAGGTGTGCCTGATTTCAGTTACCACAACGACAATGGCCAGACACACCTGGATTAATCAGTTTGTCCAATCATCAAAGACAGGAAACAGAGGAGCACTACTAAATTCTGGAAGTAGTGGGGGTTGTGCATATAGCCCATACAGTTGGGTCCGGTGATGATATGCAGCTTTACCTGGAGACCACGTTGACTTCATTTTGATTGGCTACACCTTATTTCGCTATGACCTTATTTGGAGAATCTAGGTCAAGCTGCGGTCGGAGTTTGCTAAAGGCTAACTGCTAGCAACATGGGCAGTTCAGATAGTGAGCTGCGTTTATCAGACAAGACAGCATTTAGAAAATAAATAAACTTACAGGTAATGACAAGGTTGTGGTCGCCTCCCTCAGTGCTGCTGCAGAAGTTTTCTTTTAAATCCATTTGTTTGAAAACCCAGACCTGACTGCAGAGAAGTTACTACTAGCTCCATACATGCAGCTGAATCAAACAGGAGGGGAGGGGGGAGCGGACGGTGCATAAACCGTTAGGAGAGAGAGGGGGGGGGGCGCTGTTTACTTGATAGTGTGCTCTTATTGGAGCAATTAAATTACGTAGAATGATAGCCTGCTGTCTGATTCAACTGTTTCTGAGCAGAGAGACAAAGCTGACAGACCATAAACAGGAACTTTGATTCTCACTCTGGACATTCACATGGCCTCATCAGTGCACAATAGATCATATTATACACCGAAAACCCCAGAAAAGTTAAATTTGATGTCATGGCACCTTTAAAGGATTTTGTAATGCTAATATATGATAATAAGAGTACCACTTAAAATTTAAAAGAAGAAAAACAAATGTGGATTTAGTAACATGATACATCAACATGAGAACAAAAGAGGAAAAAAAGACTTCTGAGAAATTTATATTAAACTGCTGGAGGAAATAACATTATAAGGTCTTTGATTGTTTTAGTCATTTTTATTTCTGTAACGTTTTATTCTGTTTTCTTGTTTCTGTTTCACTGAGTCATATGTTATTTTATAGATAAGTATGTTAAAATTCCTCCCTCCTAACTATAAAAGCCTTCATGCAGGAGTGGAATTTTTAGATGCATCCCTTCTCCAACACACCTGAATCAAATGAATGGCTTGTTACCAGGCCTCTGCAGAGCTGAATGATATGTACTTTGAGGGTAATTCAAGTGAGTTTAGGAGGCTAATGTGCACAGTGGTGCGGTGGTTACGAGCATTACAGCTTCACAGCAATAAGGTCGCTGGTTCAAGCCTCGGCTTTGAAAAGTGGCCTTTCTGTGTGGAGTTTGCATGTTCTTCCTGTGTATGTGTGGGTTCCCTCCAGGTGCTCTGGCCTCCTCCCACCATCTAAAGACATAAACGTTAGGTAAACAGGCCTACCTTGAAAAAGAGACTGCATGTCTCAATGGGATTTACCTGTATAAATATCAGTAAAATAAATAAAGTGTTTGAGAAGGGATGTGGGAAAGGATCTAAAAGTTGCAGGATAGTGGCTCTTGATGACTGGACTTTGCCACCCCTGCGCTTCTGTGTTATTGTTACATTTAATCAGGTTTTATACTACTGGGGGTTAAGGTCCTTAACCCAACTGCTCCCCAGACGCTGGCAGTCAACTGCTCTGCAGGTTTTAGATGTTTCCCTGCTCCCGCAC
>JALJCO010014269.1:0-12710 GCA_023101725.1 Atherinomorus stipes | reverse complement strand
GCCAGGTTTTGATGGCGAGCTAGACCCATTTACTCTGGACAACCTACCAGAGGATTGTGCCTGGAACGGAACTGAACTGAATCATTGTACCTGGAACTGGAACTGAACTGAATCTCCTCTGCTCTGGTCGGGCGGGTAGGAGGCTCCTGTGTGCAGCCGTTTTTTTTTCCCCTTATTATTTCCCCTCTCATGAAGAATCACTCACAGCCCAACAACCCAATTCAATTCACACTCATTCACCATCCAACACTCCTGGATCCTCTGAACACTTGAACCGTTGGGTCTGATGAACTGTTTGCAGCGAAATAGCACTGCTTCTTGGATTAATTTCTTTTGTTGTTTTTGTTATGCATTCCTCCTTTTGTAGGAATTTGTGATTTAGCCTAGTTCTAATAAATTGTAAACCTTTTAAATATATCTTTTGATATAAAAAACATGGTACCACAAAGTCCAGTGTGTGGTTGGTTCTTCCTCTCCTCTCCTAGAGCTGAGCCTTAATCTTCTGAATCTAGTCCAAGATCACCATTACTTTTCCATCTAAGTGCCCTGATTGCACTTAAGTTATAGTGTAATATAGGCTACAACGAGCATATACAGACTCCGCCAGGACCCCAGCAGGGCCCTTGGTTTCATTGGAGGGGACCCCAGCAGGGCCCTTGGTTCCATTGGCGGGGACCCCAGCAGGGCCATTGGTTCCATTGGCGGGGACCCCAGCAGGGCCATTGGTTCCGTTGGCGGGGACCCCAGCAGGGCCCTTGGTTCCTTTGGCGGGGACCCCCAGCAGGGCCCTTGGCTCTGTTGGCGGGGACCCCAGCAGGGCCCTTGGTTCCATTGGCGGGGACCCCAGCAGGGCCCTTGGTTTCGTTGGCGGGGACTCCAGCAGGGCCCTTGGTTCCATTGGCGGGGACCCCAGCAGGGCCCTTGGCTCTGTTGGCGGGGACCCCAGCAGGGCCCTTGGTTCCGTTGGCGGGGACCCCAGCAGGGCCCTTGGTTCCGTTGGCGGGGACCCCAGCAGGGCCCTTGGTTCCGTTGGCGGGGACCCCAGCAGAGCCTTTGGTTCCGTTGGCGGGGACCCCAGCAGGGCCCTTGGTTCCGTTGGCGGGGACCCCAGCAGGGCCCTTGGTTCCGTTGGCGGGGACCCCAGCAGGGCCCTTGGTTTCGTTGGCGGGGACCCCAGCAGGGCCCTTGGTTCCGTTGGCGGGGACCCCAGCAGGGCCCTTGGTTCCATTGGCAGGGACCCCAGCAGGGCTCTTGGTTCTGTTGGCGGGGACCCCAGCAGGGCCCTTGGTTCCGTTGGCGGGGACCCCAGCAGGGCCCTTGGTTCCGATGGCGGGGACCCCAGCAGGGCCCTTGGTTCCGTTGGCAGGGACCCCAGCAGGGCCCTTTTCCGTTGGTGGGGACCCCAGCAGGGCCCTTGGTTCCATTGGTCTGGACCCCAGCAGGGCCCTTGGCTCTGTTGGCGGGGACCCCAGCAGGGCCCTTGGTTCCATTGGCGGGGAACCCCAGCAGGGCCCTTGGTTCCATTGGCGGGGACCCCAGCAGGGCCCTTGGTTTCGTTGGCGGGGACTCCAGCAGGGCCCTTGGTTCCATTGGCGGGGACCCCAGCAGGGCCCTTGGCTCTGTTGGCGGGGACCCCAGCAGGGCCCTTGGTTCCGTTGGCGGGGACCCCAGCAGGGCCCTTGTTCCGTTGGCGGGGGACCCCCAGCAGGGCCCTTGGTTCCGTTGGCGGGGACCCCAGCAGAGCCTTTGGTTCCGTTGGCGGGGACCCCAGCAGGGCCCTTGGTTCCGTTGGCGGGGACCCCAGCAGGGCCCTTGGTTCCATTGGCAGGGACCCCAGCAGGGCCCTTGGTTCCGTTGGCGGGGACCCCAGCAGGGCCCTTGGCTCTGTTGGCGGGGACCCCAGCAGGGCCCTTGGTTCCGTTGGCGGGGACCCCAGCAGGGCCCTTGGTTCCGTTGGCGGGGACCCCAGCAGGGCCCTTGGTTCCGTTGGCGGGGACCCCAGCAGAGCCTTTGGTTCCGTTGGCGGGGACCCCAGCAGGGCCCTTGGTTCCGTTGGCGGGGACCCCAGCAGGGCCCTTGGTTCCATTGGCGGGGACCCCAGCAGGGCTCTTGGTTCTGTTGGCGGGGACCCCAGCAGGGCCCTTGGTTCCGTTGGCGGGGACCCCAGCAGGGCCCTTGGTTCCGATGGCGGGGATCCCAGCTGAGGCCTTTGGTTCCATTGGCGGGGACCCCAGCAGGGCCCTTGGTTCCGTTGGCGGGGACCCCAGCAGGGCCCTTGGTTCCGTTGGCAGGGACCCCAGCAGGGCCCTTTTCCGTTGGTGGGGACCCCAGCAGGGCCCTTGGTTCCATTGGTCTGGACCCCAGCAGGGCCCTTGGTTCCGTTGGCGTGGACCCCAGCAGGGCCCTTGGTTCCGTTGGCAGTGACCCCCAGCATGGCCCTTGGTTCCGTTGGCGGGGACCCCAGCAGGGCCCTTGGTTCCGTTGGCGGGGACCCCAGCAGGGCCCTTGGTTCCGATGGCGGGTACTCCAGCAGGGCCCTTGGTTCCGTTGGCAGGGACCCCAGCAAGGCCCTTGGTTCCATTGGCCGGGACCCCAGCAGGGCCCTTGGTTCCGTTGGCGGGGACCCCAGCAGGGCCCTTGTTTCCATTGGCAGTGACCCCAGCAGGGCCATTGGTTCCGTTGGCGGGGAACCCCAGCAGGGCCATTGGTTCCGTTGGCAGGGACCCCAGCAGGGCCCTTTTCCGTTGGTGGGGACCCCAGCAGGGCCCTTGGTTCCGTTGGCGGGGACCCTGGTTCCGTTGGCAGGGACCCCAGCAGGGCTCTTGGTTCTGTTGGCGGGGACCCCAGCAGGGCCCCTGGTTCCGTTGGCAGGGACCCCAGCAGGGCTCTTGGTTCTGTTGGCGGGGACCCCAGCAGGGCCCTTGGTTCCGTTGGCGGGGACCCCAGCAGGGCCGTTGGTTCCGTTGGCGGGGACCCCAGCAGGGCCGTTGGTTCCGTTGGCGGGGACCCCAGCAGGTCCCTTGGTTCCATTAGTCTCGACCCCAGCAGGGCCCTTGGTTCCGTTGGCAGTGACCCCAGCAGGGCCCTTGGTTCCGTTGGCGGGGACCCCAGCAGGGCCCTTGGTTCTGTTGGCAGTGACCCCCAGCAGGGCCCTTGGTTCCGTTGGTGGGGACCCCAGCAGGGCCCTTGGTTCCGATGGCGGGTACTCCAGCAGGGCCCTTGGTTCCGTTGGCAGTCACCCCAGCAAGGCCCTTGGTTCCATTGGCCGGGACCCCAGCAGGGCCCTTGGTTCCGTTGGCGGGGACCCCAGCAGGGCCCTTGTTTCCATTGGCAGTGACCCCAGCAGGGCCATTGGTTCCGTTGGCGGGGAACCCCAGCAGGGCCATTGGTTCCGTTGGCAGGGACCCCAGCAGGGCCCTTTTCCGTTGGTGGGGACCCCAGCAGGGCCCTTGGTTCCGTTGGCGGGGACCCTGGTTCCGTTGGCAGGGACCCCAGCAGGGCTCTTGGTTCTGTTGGCGGGGACCCCAGCAGGGCCCCTGGTTCCGTTGGCAGGGACCCCAGCAGGGCTCTTGGTTCTGTTGGCGGGGACCCCAGCAGGGCCCTTGGTTCCGTTGGCGGGGACCCCAGCAGGGCCGTTGGTTCCGTTGGCGGGGACCCCAGCAGGGCCGTTGGTTCCGTTGGCGGGGACCACAGCAGGTCCCTTGGTTCCATTAGTCTCGACCCCAGCAGGGCCCTTGGTTCCGTTGGCAGTGACCCCAGCAGGGCCCTTGGTTCCGTTGGCGGGGACCCCAGCAGGGCCCTTGGTTCTGTTGGCAGTGACCCCCAGCAGGGCCCTTGGTTCCGTTGGCGGGGACCCCAGCAGGGCCCTTGGTTCCATTGGCGGGGACTCCAGCAGGGCCCTTGGTTCCGTTGGCGGGGATCCCAGCAAGGCCCTTGGTTCCATTGGCTGGGACCCCAGCAGGGCCCTTTTCCGTTGGCGGGGACCCCAGCAGGGCCCTTGGTTCCATTGGTCTGGACCCCAGCAGGGCCCTTAGTTCCGTTGGCGGGGACCCCAGCAGGGCCCTTGATTCCGTTGGCAGTGACCCCTCAGCAGGGCCCTTGGTTCCGTTGGCGGGGACCCCAGCAGGGCCCTTGGCTCCGTTGGCGGGGACCCCAGCAGGGCCCTTGGTTCCGTTGGCGGGTACTCCAGCAGGGCCCTTGGTTCTGTTGGCAGGGACCCCAGCAAGGCCCTTGGTTCCATTGGCCGGGACCCCAGCAGGGCCCTTGGTTCCGTTGGCGGGGACCCCAGCAGGGCCCTTGGTTCCATTGGCAGTGACCCCAGCAGGGCCATTGGATCCGTTGGCGGGGAACCCCAGCAGGGCCCTTGGTTCCGTTGGCAGGGACCCCAGCAGGGTCCTTTTCCGTTGGTGGGGACCCCAGCAGGGCCCTTGGTTCCGTTGGCGGGGACCCCAGCAGGGCCCTTGGTTCCGTTGGCGGGGACCCCAGCAGGGCCCCTGGTTCCGTTGGCAGGGACCCCAGCAGGGCTCTTGGTTCTGTTGGCGGGGACCCCAGCAGGGCCCCTGGTTCCGTTGGCAGGGACCCCAGCAGGGCTCTTGGTTCTGTTGGCGGGGACCCCAGCAGGGCCCTTGGTTCCGTTGGCGGGGACCCCAGCAGGGCCCTTGGTTCTGTTGGCGGGGACCCCAGCAGGGCCCTTGGTTCCGTTGGCAGGGACCCCAGCAGGGCCCTTTTCCGTTGGTGGGGACCCCAGCGGGGCCCTTGGTTCCATTGGTCTGGACTCCAGCAGGGCCCTTGGTTCCGTTGGCGGGGACCCCAGCAGGGCCCTTGGTTCCGTTGGCAGTGACCCCCAGCAGGGCCCTTGGTTCCGTTGGCGGGGACCCCAGCAGGGCCCTTGGTTCCGTTGGCGGGGACCCCAGCAGGGCCCTTGGTTCCGTTGGCGGGTACTCCAGCAGGGCCCTTGGTTCCGTTGGCAGGGACCCCAGCAAGGCCCTTGGTTCCATTGGCCGGGACCCCAGCAGGGCCCTTGGTTCCGTTGGCGGGGACCCCAGCAGGGCCCTTGGTTCCATTGGCAGTGACCCCAGCAGGGCCATTGGTTCCGTTGGCGGGGAACCCCAGCAGGGCCCTTGGTTCCGTTGGCAGGGACCCCAGCAGGGCCCTTTTCCGTTGGTGGGGACCCCAGCAGGGCCCTTGGTTCCGTTGGTGGGGACCCCAGCAGGGCCCTTGGTTCCGTTGGTGGGGACCCCAGCAGGGCCCTTGGTTCCGTTGGCGGGGACCCCAGCAGGGCCCTTGGTTCTGTTGGCGGGGACCCCAGCAGGGCCCCTGGTTCCGTTGGCAGGGACCCCAGCAGGGCTCTTGGTTCTGTTGGCGGGGACCCCAGCAGGGCCCCTGGTTCGGTTGGCAGGGACCCCAGCAGGGCTCTTGGTTCTGTTGGTGGGGACCCCAGCAGGGCCCTTGGTTCCGTTGGCGGAGACCCCAGCAGGGCCCTTGGTTCCGTTGGCGGGGACCCCAGCAGGGCCGTTGGTTCCGTTGGCGGGGACCCCAGCAGGTCCCTTTGTTCCATTGGTCTGGACCCCAGCAGGGCCCTAGGTTCCGTTGGCAGTGACCCCAGCAGGGCCCTTGGTTCCGTTGGCGTGGACCCCAGCAGGGCCCTTGGTTCTGTTGGCAGTGACCCCCAGCAGGGCCCTTGGTTCCGTTGGCGGGGACCCCTGCAGGGCCCTTGGTTCCATTGGCGGGGACTCCAGCAGGGCCCTTGGTTCCGTTGGCGGGGATCCCAGCAAGGCCCTTGGTTCCATTGGCCGGGACCCCAGCAGGGCCCTTGGATCCGTTGGCGGGGACCCCAGCAGGGCCCTTGGTTCTGTAGGCAGGGACCCCCAGGAGGGCCCTTGGTTCTGTTGGCGGGGACCCCAGCAGGGCCCTTGGTTCTGTTGGCAGTGACCCCAGCAGGACCATTGGTTCCGTTGGCGGGGACCCCAGCAGGGCCATTGGTTCCGTTGGCAGTGACCCCCAGCAGGGCCATTGGTTCCGTTGGCGGGGACCCCAGCAGGGCCCTTGGTTCTGTTGGCGGTGACCCCCAGCAGGGCCCTTGGTTCCGTTGGCAGTGACCCCCAGCAGGGCCCTTGGTTCTGTTGGCGGGGACCCCAGCAGGGCCCTTGGTTCCGTTGGCGGGGACCCCAGCAGGGCCCTTGGTTCTGTTGGCAGTGACCCCCAGCAGGGCCCTTGGTTCTGTTGGCGGGGACCCCAGCAGCGCCCTTGGTTCCATTGGCGGGGACCCCAGCAGGGCCCTTGGTTCCGTTGGCGGGGACCCCAGCAGGGCCCACGGTTCCGTTGGCAGTGACCCCCAGCAGGGCCCTTGGTTCTGTTGGCGGGGACCCCAGCAGGGCCCTTTGTTCCGTTGGTCTGGACCCCAGCAGGGCCCTTGGTTCCATTGGCAGGGACCCCAGCAGGGCCCTTGGTTCCGTTGGCGGGGACCCCAGCAGGGCCCTTGGTTCCGTTGGCAGTCACCCCAGCAGGGCCCTTGGTTCCGTTGGCGGGGACCCCAGCAGGGCCCTTGGTTCTGTTGGCGGTGACCCCAGCAGGGCCCTTGGTTCTGTTGGCAGGGACCCCAGCAGGGCCCTTGGTTCCGTTGGCGGTGACCCCAGCAGGGCCCTTGGTTCCGTTGGTGGGGACCCCAGCAGGGCCCTTGGTTCATTTGGCGGGGACCCCAGCAGGGCCCTTGGTTCCGTTGGCGGGGACTCCAGCAGGGCCCTTGGTTCTGTTGGCGGTGACACCCAGCAGGGCCCTTGGTTCCGTTGGCAGTGACCCCAGCAGGGCCCTTGGTTCCGTTGGCGGTGACCCCAGCAGGGCCCTTGGTTCTGATGGCGGGGACCTCGGCAGGGCCCTTGGTTCCATTGGTCTGGACCCCCAGCAGGGCCCTTGGTTCCATTGGTCTGGACCCCAGCAGGGCCCTTGGTTCCATTGGTCTGGACCCCAGCAGGGCCCTTGGTTCCGTTGGTCTGGACCCCAGCAGCGCCCTTGGTTCCGTTGGCAGTGACCCCAGCAGGGCCCTTGGTTCCGTTGGCGGTGACCCCCAGCAGGGCCCTTGGTACTGTTGGCGGGGACCCCAGCAGGGCCCTTGGTTCCATTGGTCTGGACCCCAGCAGCGCCCTTGGTTCCATTGGTCTGGACCCCAGCAGGGCCCTTGGTTCCGTTGGTCTGGACCCCAGCAGGGCCCTTGGTTCCGTTGGCGGGGACCCCAGCAGGGCCCTTGGTTCTGTTGGCGGGGACCCCAGCAGGGCCCTTGGTTCCATTGGTTCTGTTGGCGGGGGCCCCAGCAGGGCCCTTGGTTCCGTTGGCGGTGACCCCCAGCAGGGCCCTTGGTTCTGTTGGCGGGGACCCCAGCAGGGCCCTTGGTTCCATTGGTCTGACCCCAGCAGGGCCCTTGGTTCTGTTGGCGGGGGCCCCAGCAGGGCCCTTGGTTCCGTTGGCAGTGACCCCAGCAGGGCCCTTGGTTCCGTTGGTCTGTACCACAGCAGGGCCCTTGGTTCCATTGGTCTGGACCCCAGCAGGGCCCTTGGTTCTGTTGGCGGGGGCCTCAGCAGGGCCCTTGGTTCCGTTGGCGGGGACCCCAGCAGGGCCCTTGGTTCCGTTGGCAGTGACCCCAGCAGGGCCCTTGGTTCCGTTGGCAGTGACCCCAGCAGGGCCCTTGGTTCCATTGGTCTGGACCCCAGCAGGGCCCTTGGTTCCGTTGGTCTGGACCCCAGCAGGGCCCTTGGTTCCATTGGTCTGGACCCCAGCAGGGCCCTTGGTTCCGTTGGCGGTGACCCCAGCAGGGCCCTTGGTTCCGTTGGCGGTGACCCCCAGCAGGGCCCTTGGTTCTGTTGGCGGGGACCCCAGCAGGGCCCTTGGTTCCATTGGTCTGGACCCCAGCAGGGCCCTTGGTTCCGTTGGCGGGGACCCCAGCAGGGCCCTTGGTTCCATTGGTCTGGATGCCAGCAGGGCCCTTGGTTCCGTTGGCGGGGACCCCAGCAGGGCCCTTGGTTCCATTGGCGGTGACCCCAGCAGGGCCCTTGGTTCCGTTGGCAGTGACCCCCAGCAGGGCCCTTGGTTCCATTGGTCTGGACCCCAGCAGGGCCCTTGGTTCCATTGGTCTGGACCCCAGCAGGGCCCTTGGTTCTGTTGGCAGTGACCCCAGCAGGGCCCTTGGTTCCGTTGGCGGGGGGGGGGGGGGGGGGGGGGGGGGGGGGGGGGGGGGAGCCCCAGCAGGGCCCTTGTTTCCATTGGTCTGGACCCCAGCAGGGCCCTTGGTTCCATTGGCGGGGGCCCCAGCAGGGCCCTTGGTTCTGTTGGCGGGGACCCCAGCAGGGCCCTTGGTTCCATTGGTCTGGACCCCAGCAGGTCCCTTTGTTCCATTGGTCTGGACCCCAGCAGGGCCCTAGGTTCCGTTGGCAGTGACCCCAGCAGGGCCCTTGGTTCCGTTGGCGTGGACCCCAGCAGGGCCCTTGGTTCTGTTGGCAGTGACCCCCAGCAGGGCCCTTGGTTCCGTTGGCGGGGACCCCTGCAGGGCCCTTGGTTCCATTGGCGGGGACTCCAGCAGGGCCCTTGGTTCCGTTGGCGGGGATCCCAGCAAGGCCCTTGGTTCCATTGGCCGGGACCCCAGCAGGGCCCTTGGATCCGTTGGCGGGGACCCCAGCAGGGCCCTTGGTTCTGTAGGCAGGGACCCCAGGAGGGCCCTTGGTTCTGTTGGCGGGGACCCCAGCAGGGCCCTTGGTCTCTGTTGGCAGTGACCCCAGCAGGACCATTGGTTCCGTTGGCGGGGACCCCAGCAGGGCCATTGGTTCCGTTGGCAGTGACCCCCAGCAGGGCCATTGGTTCCGTTGGCGGGGACCCCAGCAGGGCCCTTGGTTCTGTTGGCGGTGACCCCCAGCAGGGCCCTTGGTTCCGTTGGCAGTGACCCCCAGCAGGGCCCTTTGGTTCTGTTGGCGGGGACCCCAGCAGGGCCCTTGGTTCCGTTGGCGGGGACCCCAGCAGGGCCCTTGGTTCTGTTGGCAGACCCCCAGCAGGGCCCTTGGTTCTGTTGGCGGGGACCCCAGCAGCGCCCTTGGTTCCATTGGCGGGGACCCCAGCAGGGCCCTTGGTTCCGTTGGCGGGGACCCCAGCAGGGCCCACGGTTCCGTTGGCAGTGACCCCCAGCAGGGCCCTTGGTTCTGTTGGCGGGGACCCCAGCAGGGCCCTTTGTTCCGTTGGTCTGGACCCCAGCAGGGCCCTTGGTTCCATTGGCAGGGACCCCAGCAGGGCCCTTGGTTCCGTTGGCGGGGACCCCAGCAGGGCCCTTGGTTCCGTTGGCAGTCACCCCAGCAGGGCCCTTGGTTCCGTTGGCGGGGACCCCAGCAGGGCCCTTGGTTCTGTTGGCGGTGACCCCAGCAGGGCCCTTGGTTCTGTTGGCAGGGACCCCAGCAGGGCCCTAGGTTCCGTTGGCGGTGACCCCAGCAGGGCCCTTGGTTCCGTTGGTGGGGACCCCAGCAGGGCCCTTGGTTCCATTGGCGGGGACCCCAGCAGGGCCCTTGGTTCCGTTGGCGGGGACTCCAGCAGGGCCCTTGGTTCTGTTGGCGGTGACCCCCAGCAGGGCCCTTGGTTCCGTTGGCAGTGACCCCAGCAGGGCCCTTGGTTCCGTTGGCGGTGACCCCCAGCAGGGCCCTTGGTTCTGATGGCGGGGACCCCAGCAGGGCCCTTGGTTCCATTGGTCTGGACCCCAGCAGGGCCCTTGGTTCCATTGGTCTGGACCCCAGCAGGGCCCTTGGTTCCATTGGTCTGGACCCCAGCAGGGCCCTTGGTTCCGTTGGTCTGGACCCCAGCAGCGCCCCTTGGTTCCGTTGGCAGTGACCCCAGCAGGGCCCTAGGTTCCGTTGGCGGTGACCCCCAGCAGGGCCCTTGGTACTGTTGGCGGGGACCCCAGCAGGGCCCTTGGTTCCATTGGTCTGGACCCCAGCAGCGCCCTTGGTTCCATTGGTCTGGACCCCAGCAGGGCCCTTGGTTCCGTTGGTCTGGACCCCAGCAGGGCCCTTGGTTCCGTTGGCGGGGACCCCAGCAGGGCCCTTGGTTCTGTTGGCGGGGACCCCAGCAGGGCCCTTGGTTCCATTGGTTCTGTTGGCGGGGGCCCCAGCAGGGCCCTTGGTTCCGTTGGCGGTGACCCCCAGCAGGGCCCTTGGTTCTGTTGGCGGGGACCCCAGCAGGGCCCTTGGTTCCATTGGTCTGGACCCCAGCAGGGCCCTTGGTTCTGTTGGCGGGGGCCCCAGCAGGGCCCTTGGTTCCGTTGGCAGTGACCCCAGCAGGGCCCTTGGTTCCGTTGGTCTGTACCCCAGCAGGGCCCTTGGTTCCATTGGTCTGGACCCCAGCAGGGCCCTTGGTTCTGTTGGCGGGGGCCTCAGCAGGGCCCTTGGTTCCGTTGGCGGGGACCCCAGCAGGGCCCTTGGTTCCGTTGGCAGTGACCCCAGCAGGGCCCTTGGTTCCATTGGCAGTGACCCCAGCAGGGCCCTTGGTTCCATTGGTCTGGACCCCAGCAGGGCCCTTGGTTCCGTTGGTCTGGACCCCAGCAGGGCCCTTGGTTCCGTTGGTCTGGACCCCAGCAGGGCCCTTGGTTCCGTTGGTCTGGACCCCAGCAGGGCCCTTGGTTCCGTTGGCGGTGACCCCAGCAGGGCCCTTGGTTCCGTTGGCGGTGACCCCCAGCAGGGCCCTTGGTTCTGTTGGCGGGGACCCCAGCAGGGCCCTTTGGTTCCATTGGTCTGGACCCCAGCAGGGCCCTTGGTTCCGTTGGCGGGGACCCCAGCAGGGCCCTTGGTTCCATTGGTCTGGATGCCAGCAGGGCCCTTGGTTCCGTTGGCGGGGACCCCAGCAGGGCCCTTGGTTCCATTGGCGGTGACCCCAGCAGGGCCCTTGGTTCCGTTGGCAGTGACCCCCAGCAGGGCCCTTGGTTCCATTGGTCTGACCCCAGCAGGGCCCTTGGTTCCATTGGTCTGGACCCCAGCAGGGCCCTTGGTTCTGTTGGCAGTGACCCCAGCAGGGCCCTTGGTTCCGTTGGCGGGGACCCCAGCAGGGCCCTTGTTTCCATTGGTCTGGACCCCAGCAGGGCCCTTGGTTCCATTGGCGGGGCCCCAGCAGGGCCCTTGGTTCTGTTGGCGGGGACCCCAGCAGGGCCCTTGGTTCCATTGGTCTGGACCCCAGCAGGGCCCTTGGTTCCATTGGCGGGGCCCCAGCAGGGCCCTTGGTTCTGTTGGCGGGGACCCCAGCAGGGCCCTTGGTTCCATTGGTCTGGACCCCAGCAGGGCCCTTGGTTCCGTTGGTCTGGACCCCAGCAGGGCCCTTGGTTCTGTTGGCGGGGACCCCAGCAGGGCCCTTGGTTCCATTGGTCTGGACCCCAGCAGGGCCCTTGGTTCCATTGGTCTGAACCCCAGCAGGGCCCTTGGTTCTGTTGGTGGTGACCCTCAGCAGGGCCCTTGGTTCTGTTGGCGGGGACCCCAGCAGGGCCCTTGGTTCCATCGGTCTGGACCCCAGCAGGGCCCTTGGTTCTGTTGGCGGGGACCCCAGCAGGGCCCTTGGTTCCGTTGGCAGTGACCCCAGCAGGGCCCTTGGTTCCGTTGGTCTGGACCCCAGCAGGGCCCTTGGTTCTGTTGGCGGGGACCCCAGCAGGGCCCTTGGTTCTGTTGGCAGGGGACCCCAGCAGGGCCCTTGGTTCCGTTGGTCTGGACCCCAGCAGGGCCCTTGGTTCCGTTGGTCTGGACCCCAGCAGGGCCCTTTGGTTCCGTCGGCAGTGACTCCAGCAGGGCCCTTGGTTCCGTTGGTCTGGACCCAGCAGGGCCCTTTGGTTCCATTGGCCTGGACCCCAGCAGGGCCCTTGGTTCCGCTGGCAGTGACCCGCAGGGCCCCTTGGTTCCGTTGGTCTGGACCCCAGCAGGGCCCTCGGCTCAGCTGGCGGCCCCAGCAGGGCCCTTGGTTCTGTTGGCGGGGACCCCAGCAGGGCCCCCTTGGTTCCGTTGGTCTGGACCCCCAGCAGGGCCCTTGGTTCCGCTGGTCTGGACCCCAGCAGGGCCCTTGGTTCCGTTGGCAGTGACCCCAGCAGGGCCCTTGGTTCCGTTGGCAGTGACCCCAGCAGGGCCCTTGGTTCCGTTGGTCTGGGACCCCAGCAGGGCCCTTTGGTTCTGCTGGCGGGGACCCAGCAGGGCCCTTGTCTGGTGACTCCAGCAGGGCCCTTGGTTCCGTTGGCAGTGACCCCCAGCAGGGCCCTTGGTTCCGTTGGTCTGGACCCCAGCAGGGCCCTTGGTTCCATTGGTCTGGACCCCAGCAGGGCCCTTGGTTCCGTTGGTCTGGGACCCCAGCAGGGCCCTTGGTTCCATTGGTCTGGACCCCAGCAGGCGCCCTTGGTTCCGTTGGTCTGGACCCCAGCAGGGCCCTGGTTCCGCTTGGTCTGGACCCCCAGCAGGGCCCTTGGTTCCATTGGTCTGGGACTCCTGTGTGGCCCTTGGTTCCATTGGTCTGGACCCCAGCAGGGCCCTTGGTTCCGTTGGTCTGGACCCCAGCAGGGCCCTTGGTTCCATTGGTCTGGACCCCAGCAGGGCCCTTGGTTCCGCTGGTCTGGATCCCCAGCAGGGCCCTTGGTTCCATTGGTCTGGACTCCAGCAGGGCCCTTGGTTCCGTTGGTCTGGACCCCAGCAGGGCCCTTGGTTCCATTGGTCTGGACCCCA
>JALJCO010014268.1:585000-699965 GCA_023101725.1 Atherinomorus stipes | reverse complement strand
CAGGGACGCCCCCAAGGGGTGGCCAGGGGTGAGCCAGTGCCCCCTGAACAAAAGCTGGCCACCCCACTGGCCACCCCTGCAAAAATTATATTTTTTAATTTACATCAATTTTTATGTACTATTAATATGGTGCAGCAGGCTTTACTTATATTTGTCAAAATCTTTATAGGCTAATAAAAATAAAATGAATAAAAATAGTACACTAGACCTACCACCTTCTGCCATTGGTGTTTTACCGTAGTCCCCCCAGGTCTGTTACGCCTAATCAACTCAGCCTTTCTTATACAAATTCATCCAGGGAAGGTGCCACCCAGAACTGCCCCAACCAGTTTCTAATGCCCCTTTCACATTAGCACCTACTTACCTCGCCCTCTATGGGCCAACACCACTCTACCCCATTTAGTTTGTTTATATTACAGTTGAGGCGTCTTCAGCTCTGGTGTTCAGTGTGAGTGAGGATCGTCATAGTGAAGTTTTGTGAAGTCATTTGTTTGCAACACACACACACTGAACTGCTTATTACAAGCGAAAAAAAGTCCTCGCCACTTTTAAAATAGGTATAAAAAAAATTCTGCCAAGTGAAATTTTCTTATAATATTTCTTGAAATAAGATGCATTTGTCTTTAAAACAAGTTCCTATATCTCAATGAAATGTTTCTTTTTAGAGTGGTTTTTGTCTTATTTTGAAGGTGGTGAGATATTTTGATTAGAAATTAGATTAAGATTGATAAGATTTGAGTTTTTACAGTGTATTGTTGAAATTAAGGAAGTTTGGTGCAGATAATGTCAGAGGCCCATTCATTCTGCCCCTTTCACTGCCATTATATGGACATACGCAGATCTACGACTAAACTAAATAGTGTCCAAAGGAGTCAGAGTGATGCAGAAATGTTACTGATGAGTAAATGCATGTAGGTTACTCTATAAATTCCAGAAATGAAGTCCAGGTTCAAAGAAACAAAAGTTATCCTTTAACAACCCTTGGCCACCGTGCTAATTTCTCTGGCCACCCTGTAGCCACCCCCAGAAAAAATTTCTGCGGGCGCCCCTGGTGGCAGGTGGATGGATGGAGCAAACCAGGAAAATAAACCAGCAGAAAGCAACTAACGTTTTTCTTTTTATTTTTGTAACAGAGTCATTTACAGCGACAGAAACATCCACAGAGCTGCTGCAGCTACAATAAATATTCCCCATATACCAGCTTTCAGCTGGCTCAATCTTCTTCACCGCTGCTTTAAACTCAGTTTGGAGAGGATGCAGGATAAAATTCTGACCGGGAGGTGGGGTTGTAGTGGTTAAACTGAAGTGGGAGTGCGTTGATAGCAAACTTACAGAGTGCAAGAGTCATTTAAATTTATCGGTGGAATAAAACAAGTTTGAGGAAGTTTATTCATTTACATCAGAAACATCTGACAAGTCTTTCAATAAATCTAATAAAAACTTTTAATAAGAGCAAACAGTTGAGATGATCTGCAGCAGAGAAACTTGGATAAATCTTTACATAACACCTCTGCTTGTACAGATGATCCAGACTGCCATGTGCCCTCTCAGCAGTTTGGTCATCACTGGACTTCCACGTCAGCAGAGTGCAGCCTACAGGACAGAGCAGATTTTATTTTGAAGGGGAGGAAGTGGAAACAGATGTGGACAGAGTTCAGTCGGGTTTCAAACCTGCTAGCTTTACTGAACCCCGTTTGTCTACAGAGTTAAACATCGGTGTGCCAGACCAACATTTGGCTGGAAACTTTATGATCTGGAGCGTTTTTAAAGAGACGTTTTGGATTTATTTACACTTGATTCAGATATTTGAACAGAGAAAGTGTCGCCAGCGTCTGTGCGAGTGTCTCAGACATTGAGGGTTTTCTTGATAGAGAAGATGATGTCTTTGATTTGAGGAACACTGTGTTCCTCCAGGATTTTTGTGCGTATGACGGCATGGGGATGTCCACACCCGTTACCCTGGTAACCGGAGAGTCCAGGTAGTTGAAGGCAGGACCTTTGAAAGAGAGGAAAAAGTTTGTATTAGCAGCCTTGATGTGATATCATAGACCAGCCTGGTGAGGTTTGGAAGTCTTTTTAAACTTTAATGAAAGTTGAACCATCAACACCATGTGGATGAGATGGCCACTACTCTGACCCCAAACACAAGAGGGGATCTGTCCTACTGGAAAGATGGAAAAATTAGAATAAAAGTTTCTCCACTTGTACTTTTTAACCACATTAATCTCAGGGCTTGACAAACCACGTGCATGTCGGTAAATTGCAGTGTGGCCAACTTTGTCATTTTATATAGTGTGTGTGTAGACCTCTACAGCAATTTCTTTAAGCAACTTTTTCTGGTGATCCCTTCCAGGTGCAATGTTCAGCTCTGCACCCAGCCTGAAAAAATGAAATGGGCTTAACACGAAGCTGCCACTGGCTGATCCTGCCTCGACTTACAGTCACATACTAATGTTCATCAATGTAAACTTAACAAAAAAGAAAAAAAAAACTAATAAAAGGTCTTTTAAATTTTATGATTCGTTGTTTGCAGCTTCTTAAGGCCCATTTACGCTTAACGCAGAAGACGGATACGCAAACTTACAGTTCCATCACACTGAAGGTGACCGTGCACTTCTTCAGCTGTATTTTGCAGTTTTCCTCGTTCATAATTTATTTCAGCTGATTTGTCACACAGCTCTGAATTCATCCTCCTGACTTGTTAGTCTTTAACAAATCAATCCTGACGTTTTTCATCCTATGTTGTCATAGATATTTGATTTTATTACATTAAAGGATAACCTGGACCTTATTTTTTAGGAGTTTATACGTGCATTTAGTCACTGGTAAAATTTCTGCATCAGTTTGACTCCTTCAGAAGTTCAGAGTTAACTTTGTTAGTTATTGGGGGGGTTTTCTCTGCACTCTACAGGTCGTGTGCTCCAGCGTGCACTGAGCAGCTTGCTACCTAGACACCAACAAACTGCAATCCACGAAACTCTGAACTCATGGGACAATAGTATTCATTCGTTCATTCTACTTAAAGTATTGGCGAAATGAAGTTTTGCTGCAGGTAATGACTTAGAGAGGCTGCCCCATCTGTCCCATTATATGAATGTACAGTGGAGGGCAACTTAATCCAAGTATTGCCCGAAGGATTCAAAGTGAGTTGACAAATTGTAGCAGTGAGTAAATGCACGTATAAACTCCTTGAGGTCCAGGTTGAAAAAAAGGGAAGTTATCCTTTAAGTGGAGATTGACGGGAAATCCTTCCAGTAGGAAGAAAATATTGCTGTTAAAAAAGCAGCTTACTTATTTTTAAACCAAAAGTTACTGAACTTTTAACAAACCAAAGTCGGCTGGATTACCGTGAAGCACTGTATGCTGGCATCACCCGTAAAACTTTATCTTGGCTGCAGCTCGCACAAAATGCCGCAGCACGGCTTTTTAACAGGGACCAAGAACCATGATCGCATCTCCCCCATTCTTGCATCTTTCCTTTGACTTCCCATGAATTTTGGGATTGATTTTAAAATTTCGTTATTCATTTTTAAAGCTGAACATGGACTTGCTCCAGCATATCTTAGAGACCTCATTAAAGTGTAAAACCCGGCACGAGCACTGAGGTCTGAGGGCCAGCTCCTGTTTGAGGTACCTAGGATGAGACTGAAAACCAGGGGTGACGGGGCTTCCTCTGTGGTGGGCCCGAGACTGTAGAATGCTCTGCCACCCCATGTCAGCACGGCCCCCACAGTAGAGTGTTTTAAGTCACGTCTTAAGACGCAGTTTTATTCCGTGGCTTTTAACATTGCGTGAGTTGTGTGGTCCTCTGTATTCTATTTTGTTCTTTTTAACGTTTTTATGTTTTTATATATTCTGTTTTATCATTGTGATTTTATTTATTTTATGTTCTTGGAATTTTATTTTTCAGCAGCACTTTGGAGACTGTTGTGAAAATGTGTTATACAAATAAAGTGATTGGATTGAAAACCAGACCTGAGTCATCGTTTAGTTTGTGCATTGTGATTAAAGATTTTAATTGTTGACCAGCACTAGTTAGAAACCAAATCAGACTTAAAACTAAACTAACAAACTCTTAAATATGTGTTTGAGTTCAAATTTTAAAAAGGTAGAGTCCGGAGTTTTCCCCTGAAAATAAACAATTGGCTTGTGTGAGTGAAATCCGGCTTAATCTGCCCCGTTGGTCCTCTGCCTTCATGTGGCGGTGAGTTTTGTTTGCAGCTCCTCCTCCCCTGACTGTATTTTGCATTTTCCCTTTGTTTTGGTGTGTTCGGGACGTTTCTGGGTGGAGATTTGCGTCCCGTCTCCAGCCAATGACAGACCTAAGGGTGTAACATTCTGTTGGGATAAACTCGTCGATTGGAGCGAACTTTGTTCCTTTTTCTAAACGTTGACTGGAGCCGACACCAGATTCACTCAAATTCTAGATAAAAATGGTGGATGCAATGAAGAAAAGGAAGTATTTTGCGGAAAAAAGAGCTTTACATAGTGCACCCTCGAAAACCATGGGTTAATATTGGTTTGGCTTTCACCCACTTCGTAGCTTTGAAGGGGATGCTTGGGGCTGAAGAGCGATGTGTCCATTAGCCCGAGTGGAGCTGCTCTCAGTTTGAATAGTGTTTACAAACAAACAGGGGAACACCGCGGACTCTACCTTTAAGGTGAACGTGTCAGAATTTGGCTTTGCCGTGTCCAGTGCACCTCCACCTAAAACGTTTTTCCAAGCCCTGATCTCACATCTGTGATAAGAAGCCTTCAGTTTAACAGTGCTACATATTGCATGACTGTCAGCCACCTTCCATGACTCTGGCGCAGATCTCAGCTCCAACTCCAAACTGAGGCCAGCCGCCTTCAACCGTCACCAGGTGGTTGGTCTTCATCACACTGGCTTCAATGGTCTCCACATCCATGGGCCGGATGGTCCGAAGGTTGATCACCTCGCAATCGATTCCCTCTTTGGCGAGAACGGCGGCGGCGTCCAGGCAGTGGCCAACCAATCGAGAGTGCGAAACCACAGTGACGTGGCTTCCTGAAGGGAGGAAGAGGAGCAAAGGGCTTAGAAACAGCGGAGAGATACAGACCTGGTGTTAACACCAATCTGACTGTTCAATCCTAAGATTAGAGCTGGGGGATATAACAGTATGATATCACACAATGATACTTACATGAGAGATGATTAGATTATGATAGTTGTGCAAATGTTTTTGTTTTATTTTTCAATAATGACATTTCTAACCAGTATTTTGTCAAATCCATCACTGAAGTGGAGTTGCACCTTTCAGCTCAACATGTCTTAATACAAAACAAACAAACAAAAAAACAACACACACACACAAAAAAAACAGGTGTTTGATTTGAAATGACACATTTAAACAAATTAGGCTAAAAATATCGATATATAATCATATTATTTCTCATAGTCTCCCAGGCAATGAGAAATATAATTCTCTGGTCTGATGAGACCAAGATTGAACTTTTTAGCATTAATTCTAAGTCATATGTGTGGAGAAAACCAGGCACTGCTCATCACCTGCCCAAAACCATCCCAAAAGTGAAACATGGTGGTGGCAGCATCATGCTATGGGGGTGTTTTTCAGCTGCAGGAACAGGACGACTGGTTGCAGTTGAAGGAAAGATGGATGTGGCCAAGTACAGAGAGATCCTGGAAGAAAACCTCTTCCAGAGTGCTCAGGACCTCAGACTGGGCCAAAGGTTCACCTTCCAACAAGACAATGACCCTCAGCACACAGCTGAAAAATAACAAAGGAGCGGCTTCAGAACAACTCTGGGACCATTCTTGACTGGCCCAGCCAGAGCTCTGACTTAAACCCAACTGAGCATCTCTGGAGAGACCTGAAAATGTCTGTCCACCACCGTTCACCATCCAACCTGACAGAAGTGGAGAGGATCTGTAAGGAAGAATGGCAGAAGATCCCAAATCCAGATGTGAAAAACTTGTTGCATCATTCCCAAGAAGATTCATGGCTGTACTAGTTCAAAAGGCTGCTTCCACTTAGTACTGAGCAAAGGGTCTGAATACTTTTGACCATGTAATATTTAAGTTTGTTTTTTTTAATAAATTTGCAGAAAATTCTACATTTCTGTTTTTTTTTTTCTGTCAAGATGGGGTGCTGAATGTACATTAATGAGAAAATTAGCTTTTTTTTATTTTAGCAAATGGCTGCAATGAAACAAAGTGTGAAAAGTTGAAAGGTGTCTGAATACTTTCTGTACCCACTGTATGATGTGGAGGAGCTGCAGCTCTAATCCAAGACCCCACCTGATCCTGACCTCATCTGTAAGGCTGAACCCAGCGACCATTAGGAGGAAACTATCTTCAGCTGCTTGTACACATGATCTCAATCCCTTGGTCCCCACTAAATTCTGTGAGACATCGATGGAACAGAGACTCTAAAGCTCATCTGTTTAACTTCATGTCCTCTTCACCACATCGCTGGACCGACACTCGTTACTCTTGAAAAAGATTCTGAGATAGTCAAAAGACCCATCCCTGATCCAGAGGGGACACTCGTGTCCATTTTTAGTTTCTTTTAGGGATTTGGCTCAAACAGTGTTTACGCTCTTTAACCCAGAGAGAACAGATTTTACCGGCTGCCTGGCTCACCTTGTCTCTCAATCTTGGCCTTGCCGATGGGAATGGTGAAGTCTTTGGACTGCACCTCCTCTGACATCTCAAAGGGAACACCGTACATCAACTCATTCTCCAGGAAAACCACTGAAACACACACATTCATTTTCATTGTCCAGCATTTTCAATGCTGCAGGCTAATGGAGCTCATTGGTGGATGTTGTTGGGTCAGAGCAGATGGATACAGTTATCAAGACATATCAAGTATATTTTGATCCTGTTTTAACTCTCATGCAGCTGCCGCAGAATTTAAAGCCAACATGGATCAGGTTTAGCACAATGAAACAATCTTTGCTATTTACTCTTTATAACGCTTGATTCTTTATTCTCTATCATTTTAGAACTGAGAAACTTCATCAGTTCTGTTTTAAAAAAATGTGCATTGGTCAGATGTCTGTCCTTCGGGATGTCTCACCGGGATTATCTTCTCTGATGGCTGATTTCAGGAGACCTTTGGCATCTTCTGAGTTCCAGGGACTCACAACCTTCAGACCTGGACAGTGAGCATACCTGCAGACAACAGCCACACTGACGTCAGCTCTGCTGCCAGATGCAACTAGTTTGAATCAGGTGTAAATAAATAAACTTACCATGCAGCGAAGCACTGCGAGTGCTGTGCAGCGACACCTGCTGAGGCTCCGTTGGGCCCTCTGAAGACAATGGGGACCGGCTGCAGTCCAGCGGACATGTAGTAGGTTTTTGCTGCAGAGTTGATGACCTGGTCGATGGCTTGCATGGAGAAGTTAAAGGTCATGAACTCACAGATGGGTCTCAGGCCGGCCTGATGGGATCAGACATTCAGATCAGATTAGATTTCTTAAAAACAACTCATTTCTGTCAAGCATTTCTGTTGAATCGGGAAGAATTCTCCACTGAGGTGACATAATGCCAATCTTTTCTGAAACATTGATAACAGTCTGAACCCAACATTACCAGATAAATTAAGTCCTGAATAAAGGCATCTGGTTCAGAGCCAGATTAACTTAGAACAGCAGACCACAAATAAACCTGGAGATGATGCTGTGAGTGAACCTGAACTCACCATGGCAGCTCCCACTGCGATGCCAGCAAATCCCATCTGCATCAGAAGAGCACAACGTGAACTGAGGAGAGTTTATCTGGAGGAATGTTGTTGCATCACAACACTGACACAAATATTCAGGCTTGAAGAAATCCAATATCATGTGTGAAGCTTACCTCTGAGATCGGAGTGTCGATGATGCGTTTGTCTCCATACTTCTTCCACAGACCCCTGCTCACCTGCACACACACATACATGATATTATTACATCACAATAAATGTCCAACCTTTGTGTTTGGCAAAGCCCAGGATCGTATCTACAACTATAGACAAAATAATCTTACTTAGGGTTGGAGCAACAAACTACACAAAACTACTTGCAGATATTTTGTTGAAAAATATGAACCAAGATGAGGTGTGATTTTAGAGTTAAAGGTTGAATGTGGAACATTTTTATTAAAAGCTATATTTTTAAAAAAATAATACCTCCACAGGTCGTTTGGGGGTGTACAGAATGAAAGTACAACATTTCCCAGAAAAATTATATTTAGCCTAAAAATAATTATAAAATAAATTTTGACGGGTTCGATAATGGCATTTTATTTACGTCTATAAGCCAATACACGCCGCCATTGCAGGTTGCCAAATACGATCTCTGTGTGGAAACAATATTTCAGTCATAGTCAGGCCTGTGCAGGGAAAAACCGTAGAGACGACGAGTGAAGCAGCTGCTTCAGAGCCCTGGAGATATTATCTGTTTCTGAGGAGAAGTGACCTGAGAAGAGCAAAACCTGGAGTAAATTTAGGTGAAGACTTCACTAAATGGACCCACATAAACGTTTTCCACGGAGTCAAAACACTGAAATGGCGACTTTCCTCCTGGATCGGTAAGCTAGCTTGTTTGCTAACGTTAGCTGTCGGTTATAAACTCCTCTGTGTTACTTGTTGGACATGTTGCAGACTGTTGGTCACTTGCGTATCGGCAGTGAGCCTGGCATCCCAGCGGCTGGAGTTGTTTTTCTGCCATTGCAACTACAACCTAGACACACGTGATGTCGCTGTTCTGTTCGTATTCCATATTCAACCTTTAAGAGAACATGAAAGAAAACCCTTTGGGCTAGAATGCAAAAAAACAAAGAGCCTCCAAGAAAGCAGCATCTTCACAACATCCTCAAAATAATGATCCTCTATTATTATATGACAAGAGATGTAATGATAGCCTCATCTCTCTTTTTAAAACAAAACATTTAATGTCCCCAATCTGTACCCAAGCACATCCTTTATGATCCTTGTTGGCTGCATTATTTCCCTGAGCATCTACTGACCTTGTAGGCTCCATCGTACTGAGCCACCTCCTCCCCCATCAGGAACACCCGCTCATCCCTCTCCAGCTCCTCATCCATCGCCTGGTTCAGGGCATCACGGACCGTCACCTGACAACAGCAGCACAGCAATCAGCACAGAAACACTACTAATGCCAAAAGCCCTGACTTTTTTCCCGCATTAAATGTCTGTTTAACACACATCTGCACTTCCCTGGAAATATAAATAGTGCCATGACTATGCATCCTTTTGAGTTAAAACTTATACTAACACATAAGGCATGAAAGGAAGGCTTAAGCCTGTCTAGTTTTGTCTCAAAATCCAAAAACTTTTCATTGCCCTATTAAACCGTCTTTGTCAATTTTGCATGCGATTCTATTAAGTAGCTGGATTATTTTGTAAGGAAAGAGGACAAAGCTTGTAAATGGAAATTAGAAGTGAGATATTTTCTGTTTTTAACACATCAGCATTGGTGGCGTAGAGTAATTTACCTAAACAGCCTTCAGCATCTTTCAGCAAGGCGGGACATGTTATGACAACTCGCATCTCAACCCTGTGACCTCTACAGCTTTAAATGAGAACTCAACAGCAGGTCCAAGCTTGCCTCGACTGCTAAATGAAACTGTTCAGCAATGTATACTTGAAATAAATTGGAGTTAAAAGTGTGGACATGCAGCGGACATCCCTTTCGCTCTAGCCAAGTTAGCCTGCTAGCTGCTAACACTGACCTGCACGGCGGCCGGAGTGCTCCTGTGAAAAGTCCGCCGTCCCAGAACAAACACGGCATTCTGCAGAAAGACAGACAAACTTACTGGCACTAGTTGTCAATAAAAATCAAATAGTCCTTTAGGAGTTATTAAAGGGTTTCGTACCTTTCCTGAGCGGAGAAAGCATCTCAGGGACGTCGCCATCTTTATCCTGTCCTCTGCCGGAGAAAAGGCGGGCCTTCTAATGAGGTCAGAAGAGTCAACCAATAGAAACTCCACGTCTCACGCCGCATGAAATGAGTCGTGAAACTGAGCCAATCAGAGCGGTTTCGTGGAGAAGGAGGCGGGACAATCTGCTAGAATGGAAAGCAAACCCAAGGGCACCGGGGTGCGTGATCATCAGTATGGAAGACCAAACATACCAAAATAAAAATATATATCCCAAATGTAAATACAAAGAATACATTAAGATTTTAACTAA
This sequence comes from Atherinomorus stipes, assembly GCA_023101725.1. NCBI lineage: Eukaryota > Metazoa > Chordata > Actinopteri > Atheriniformes > Atherinidae > Atherinomorus > Atherinomorus stipes. The sequence continues at coordinate 689,784 of JALJCO010014268.1, read as the reverse complement.
TTATTGAGACACAAAATGAGTAGCACTGTGCACATTATTCTGATCCCCCCACACAAACCGGACAACCGCAACAAGAACGGGTGCTCCCCAAACACCCCCAGGACGAAAACCGAACACAAAGAAACAGGGAGGAGACAGGGATCGAAGACCACACAAAAACAACGAAAACACAGACGAAGGCAAGCAGGACGGAAAGTGAGAGCCACCCAGGAGAACAATGTGAGGACGGTGGTCGGAAGAAGAAAACCCCAAGAAAGGGGGACCAGCGAGGAGGTCTGACAGAGACGAACGAACAGCCAGGTTCGCCCCCCCGACAACCCAACATCCACACCCCCCAAGCCCACACTCCCCCCCCCCCCCCCACCCAGCAGACCTAACACAGCCCACCCCCCCCAGGACATCCTAGACCTCCTCCCCCACCTCCACCACCCCACCATCAAGAAACAACAGAAAACTGAACCGGAACAAGGCTGCAGGTCCAGATGGTGTCAGTCCCAAGTCCAAGACCCCAAACAACATGTCTCCCAGCACCTTTAACACCACCTAGACAGAACAGAGTTCTTCTGTGGAAAACATCCTGTCTTTTCCAGTCCCAAAAACCACAACCACTAACCAAATGACACAGACCAGTTCCCTACATCTCACATCATAAAGTCCTGGAGAGACTCTACTGGCCACCCACAAGCAAGTGAACACCTTTAGACCCATACATTCGCATCGAATGGGCTGGGTTGAAGACGCCATCATCTTCTTCTTCAAGCCCCCTCATCTACCAGTCGGCAGCCTTTAGGGTCATTTCTTTGATTTTTCAAGTGCATTTAAACTATTCAGCCTCTTTCTATGTCAGAAGTCCTGTCATCTGCAGAAAACTCTGATGACTCTGCAGTTGTGGGGTGTATCAGTGATGGACAAGAAGCTGAGACAGGGAACTGTCAATCAGTTTTGAAAGGCAGAACAATCAGCCATCTTAAAACCAGCAAACAAAAGAGATTTTGACTTCAGGAAGAGCAAGAAAAGCAGCAAGCCTGTCTACATCCTGGAAGAGGGGGGAGGTGGTAGAGAACACAAAACCTGGAGTTCAGCTGACGACAGCTCGATTGGAAATGCAACACTGACACATCTACAAAGGTCAGAGCAGACTCTACTTCTTAAGGAAGCTGAGATCATTCAACTCCCACCAAGATGTTGCAGACTTCTACAAGCTTTTGAGGCAATTACTTTCAGCCATCTCTAAGCAGCATCAGACAAGCTTAAGAAACTAAACAAGCTGATCAGAAAGCTGGTTCTGTGCTGGAAACTCTGAGCGCGGACTATCGCAAAGAATGCTGCACAACTGAAGATGATGGAGGACACTTCCCATCCTCTCCCCCGTAGACCATGTCAGTGGGGCTGCGCATTCCTGAGGACGGAGAGACAGAAATTCATTCCTCCAGCAACCATCACCAAAAACAAGCTGCTGCTTTTTTTTATTTAAAAAAAAAAAAGAAAAAAAAAGTGAGCTTACAAACTGAATTTCCATTCAGGATGAAAAAGATTTTTCATTTCATTTAATTTCATTTCATTTTATGATTGACCATACCGGAAAAATTTTTACCACCGGACAACTTTAAAACTCTCCCAAATCAAGATTTTCAGCAAAAACCGTCAAACCCAAGAAAGACAAGAGGATGCAGGGCAGGGGAAGGCAGAGAGAAAAACGGTGGAGATTAAACCTTTCTTCCAACTTTTGATGGGTAATGTAAACGCTAGCTAACAAGATGGACCAGCTTGAAGTGCTAACAAGGTCTCAGAAAGAGACAGAGAATGCAGTATCATGTGTTTCACCGAGACATGGCTCATGAACACATCCCGGACTTAATCGTCTGTACACGGCTCAAGACGGTCCGTGCAGACCGAAAAAACAGCTCACGGGAACGAATGGAGGCAGAATTGCAGTGCTGGTCAGTCAGCGTTGGTGCCATCCAGGACACATCACTTCAAGAAAGACTGCACAAGCATTAACTGAGCTGTGAGTTTCCGTCCATATTATTTACCCATCCTTGTTATTCTGTAGCGGTTATATAATACCGTACCGCACCAAACAGCCTTGATGTCATCAGCTCCGTCGTGGCTAAACTCAAACACAGCATCCAAACTCATTCATGCGATCTCTGGAGACTTCAACAACGTCTCCCTCTCTCTCGTTCCAACTTTCCAGCAGTTTTCAGCTCTCCACCAAAAAAATGTTGGACTTATTTTATCAAACACTATATGCATACAGCTCCTCTCCCTCCTCCTTTAGAGATCAGATCATAATCTGTTCTTCTCACCTCCACCTACAACCCATCGTTCAGCAGAACCAGTCATTAGGGGACGATTAAAACTGTCTCTAGCTAAGATGCTCTAAGGGTGCTTTAGGCCACAGACTGAATGTCCTCTTAACCTCTGGAGATGACATCAACACCATACTAGTGTGTCAGATTACAAAACTTCTTTGGACAACATCGTTCCAACAAGAACAGTGAGGTGCTTCCCCAATAACAAACCCTGATCACCAGTGACCTAAAAAGCTCTAACATCAAAAGAAAGCCAGGATGGAGACAGGGAGTACTAACCACACAAAAACAACTGAAAACACAGACAAAGGCCTTACACACCGGGCCGATGCGAAAAGTGGCACGAAATTGCGAATATTCGGAGGTGAAATATCGACGTCTTTGTCTATACACACCTAGTCTACGCGAAATTACAATGATGCTAAAAAAACTCGCATCCGTTATTCCAAACGTGAGCACATGCAGCAGTGACGGAGAGCGGCTGCAGGGAAACAACTGGATGCTAAAACAGCTACTCACCGTGGAGCCAAATGGGATTTAAAACAACACCTGTAGCTAATAACCTCAATGGCTACAACGTGAGGAAAACACGCTACTTCAGCTTCACCCCCCACAGCCCCGTTTCCAAACAAAGTGCTCCTCAACACGAAGGTGAAACACCTGAGCCATAATGATGCAGAACAGCGACCAAGCGACACCTCTCTCTTTTTCCTTTCTCTTTTTCTTCGACCAGCTCTTACGGTCAACGCCTTCTCTATTGTGGTGTGTATCTGTCGGTGCGAAATTAAAAAATCGACCTCAATTCGAAAAAAAAGTCGCAAAATCGCAACGAATTTTGTCACTATGTAACGCTCCCGTTACTTATATTAATTTATTAAACTTTCCGTGCGAATCTTTCAGCGAAAATTCAGAGGGGAAACCTAAGAAGTCAAGGAGGACACAGGAAGAAGTTGGAGAGCCAGCTCCAGCAGAACAACGAGGGATGTGTGGTCGGAATGAAGAAAACACTGGCTTCAAGAAAGGGGACCAGACTGATGGAGGTCTGGACAGAGCTAACGAACTGACATTTCTTCAATATTCAGTTCCCCCCTCCACAACCCAACATTCCACACACCCTCCATAGCCCACACTTTCCTTCCCATCTCCACTCTTCACCCTCACCTCACTGCCTAACACAGCCTCATCTCCCTCCACATCACTCCTACCCTTTTCCTCCACCTCCACCTCTTCTCCTTCCGCAAAACAACAAAAACTAACCGGAACAAGGCTGCAGGCCATGTGTCAGTCCCAAGTTCTCAACCTCTCAACAACTATCCGTTCTCCACCCTTTTAACACCACCTACACAAGTCCTTCTTGAAAACATCCTCTTTTCAGCCCAACCACAACCACTCCAATACCACCACCCCCCCCAAGTCCTACCCCCCCCCCACCCCGCCCCCCGGCACCCCCCCCACCCACCCCCACGCACCCCCCCCCCCCCCCCCCGCCCCCCCCCCCCCCCCCCCCCCCCCCCCCCCCCCCCCCCCCCCCCCCCCCCCCCCCCCCCCCCCCCCCCCCCCCACCCCCCCCCCCCCCATAATATGTAAGAAAAATGTTTACATGCTTCATAACAGTGCTGCTGTTATAAGCGTTTATAAAACTGGACATTGAGACCTGTGGTCATAGGATTTGGGGGTGGGTGGGGTGTCACAAAATCACTGTAAAGAGAGAGAGAAAAAAGAAAGAATAAGGGGAGAAAAAAAACTCAAATGAATTAGAAATTTTTAGTAGGGCAGTCAAAATCATGCAAAGATATTCCTTCAAATTAGTCTTAATTTTTAATGCATTTATTCATGAGCATCAAAATTATTGCTCATACCATGCTAAAAATTCAAAACTGGCATTATCTCAGTGATAAAGACTAATTTTCGGCCTGTAGGTGCTTTATTACAGTTTGAGCTAAATCCATCAAAAACCTCTGTCCTTATTTTTGAAGTTTCTGATAGTTTTCAAGACTTACATTTAGCACTTTTATCATCAGGTATCCAGAAACAAAGCTATTATGGGTGCTATTTAGAGTCGTTCCAATCCAGTTTTTTCAGATCCAATCTGATTACGATACCTGATACGATCCAATACTACGGGTTCATGAATAAATCATATACCGTGCCATGTGAGTGAAAGCATCAGGTTTGACAAACATTTAGCCTTGTTTAAAACACAGATATAAATATACTTGATTTGCTAATATTTATTAACAAATAAATTGCTGTAACTGTATTGCTGTGTATATCACTGAAAAACAGAAGTGACAGGATCGCATTCATTCACCTGATACCTGAGGAAGCTAATTAGTCAATATCGGAGCCGATATCTGATCACGGTTTTGGATCAGTGCATCTTTAGTGCTATTTTAAAATTTTTCATTTTAACCTATATCGGTGAGAGAAGGTGATTTTTGGCATTTAAGTGCTTTGTCACAGCTCTTCTTAACCTCAACTACCAAAACCCATTTTATCCACCCATGAAGTTTCTGTCAGTTTTCAAGCCTTACAATTAAACAATGGACAAACTTTGTGGCCAAAGGATAATCCATTTGATAGATCATGCAATTAACCACCCCCAACCATCGTTGGGGTGGGGGTTATGGCTCAACAACTCTGATAACCATGGCTTTAGAGAACTGAATTACTTGTACAATCAATTAAGGGGCTTTTTTTCTGTCAATTTTCAATAAGAGGAAGGACAAAGTACAGAGTTGACAAAAAAATGGTTAATCTTAGAGATCTGCAGAGAAGATTTAATTTGTCATAGAGATGACTTGCTGTCATTTTTCCAAGCTAACTGGTTAAAATGGCCTCAGACAGACAGTAGCATGGCACTGCCAAATATGAGCTCACACTGAAAAAAAAAAAAAAAAGCTCAATACAGTTAAGATCATCCCTCACTTTGCTTTTATTTAGACATTTTCAGATGAGAACAATGCAGGTGCCAGAAAGTAAAAATCCTGCCATGTTTTTGGATCGGCCTGTACATGCAGAACAGACGTTTTCACTAACAAGCTCATCTACCAGCAGAAGAGCTGTGCTAATCAAATTAATCTGATTTAGTGATTGGTTTGGAACTGCTGGACAGGATTTTACTCTGAACCAGGGATGTCCACCTCTGGACATTCTGAACCCCACCTTTCATGGTGCGTTTAGTTACCATTGTCAAAAGCACGTCCAATAAACACAGCTCACACCATTTCTCTGAACCACTTTTATTTAGTTGAAACCATCATATCTTTAATTAAAGGTTGACGAAGATGAGAGTTCTTTTGCAGCTGAACTCAAATGCAAACCTGATGATTAGTGAGTCCCCATCCCCCAACACCACGCTTCATTGCTGCCTCTGGAACAGTCCACTCGGCAGATGAACAGAAACACTCATTTGGACCAGTCCTCCACCCTTCTAAAGTGCAGCACACGGACATTCTGATACAACTCAATGATTATTCGTAATCGCATTAGACCATATTGCACTGATTAATAAAAGTACACAAGAGCTGCAACTTGGTTTATAGTGATCAAACCTCAGACTGACAGGATTCACTATCAAAATGTTTTCCAGCATCCATCTTCAAACACTTCAGCCCACAGAGTGTCAGGAAATCAGAACAGAGGGCTGTGTTTGGACCTGGAGGTTTTGTGGCGCTTAAATTCCTCTGTGGCAGCCAGTGGTGGTGGAATTTTATATCCCTCAACTCATAGCTGCATATTTTGCATATATTTCTGGAAATGTTCAACAGTTCCTTTGAGCTTCTTTTTCTGTTCATGCTTTAAATCAATGCTGAAGAGGATCACATGATCCAGTAAAAAGTGCCACAAAAGCTGCTAAATGAACTCTGAATTGTTTGAATGCAAAGATTTTGAAGACTGATCCCACAATCAAGTACTGGATCATAAAAAACTGCCATACTGAATTTAGTCAAATTTGAAGATTTGGAGCGTAAGCAGATGATTAACTCTTTAAATTTAGGTTTGGATCACAGGATTCTCCCTCTCTCCCCCTACTGTACAAAGCAGATAAAGGCCTTCACAGTGATATCACCCATTGCTTGCATCTGTCTTTGTGGACAAGAAATTACAATTAAGTGGTGATTTTGACTCAGAAATTGCACAAAATGCAAAATCCCAGGTGAGGTTCATCAATCATCACCTAAATCACATAGTTTACTCTATATGGGACCATAATTTACTAAATGAACAGTCTGGTCTAGTATATAAGCCATAAAGCTAGTGACTGACACCACTGACCTGTTAATAAATGCTTAAAGTTCACAAATCAAGTGAGATGTTGGGTCATTTTTCCAGATTTCTGAATAAACCCTTGCTGGACTTTCCACAGAATGCAGTTTTAAGGCACTTCTGCATTTGTTTAATTTTGTAAACTGTTAAAAAAAAAAAAAAAGTTAATTAAAAAAAGAGCTTGTTTGTCCAAGCACCAGCTCTCCTCCATGAAATCCAGTTTGGTGACTTTTGAATAATTTTCCTTCCATACAACAATCCGTTGTTACTTCCTGACATTTTACAGACAAGCTGAGAGCTGAAGTGTTGGCAACACCCACCACCAGGGCTTCATAAAGAAATGTTTTCTATGTACAATGTCACATGCAATAAACAAAAATAAAAAAAACCCAAAGACATTCATGTTTCTAAAAGGCACAATGATCCACATGGCACAATAAAATATACAACTATGGACCAAAAACATTAAAAAGGAACAAGTTAATAAAAAGAGAAAGAATACTGGGTCTGAAATGAACCTTTAGTGACTGTTAATGACAGCAAACTAAACTCTGAGAAGGTTTAAACACTAATGTTGTCAGTTGTCATTAGATAAATTATGCTGTATTTCAGCAAACATGTTGACTGTTGAGTGTAAACGTCTGCAGATGTTTATAAGTTTGTGTTTAAAAACTAAGGAAGGTGTGACATTTAAACATAGTAAAAGTTTCCATAGACTGATGGCAGCCTGAATGGAGAGGATTAAAAAATAATAATTTGGAAACAACTCAGCTGCAACACCAGAACTTTAACTCTAAACTCGGTAGTTTGCATCTGTAATTGATGAGAGCAGAAAATTAAGGCTTTATTTCTGTCTAAAGCCAAACTTGTTGGCTTCTCTTAAAGAGGAACAGCTATTTTTTTCTTTCTCATCATAAATTTAGTTAATTAGGGTTAAGGTTATATCCTGTTGCATTCATACAGATGGTTGGTGCGTTTAGCCCAATAATAAAGACACTGCTTGTTAAAGCAGTGGTTCCCCAAACTGGGGGCCCTCCCATAGGGGGCCCCGCAGTTATAATAGGGGGGATGAGCTAATAGATGCAAATGGGTCTTTTCCAAATGGCTCATCTTGCAGCTATTCTCTAATGTAAAGCTGCAAAACTGTCAAAATCCTCATAAATAAGGAGGATATGACAAGGTAACTACAAATCCAGGATCAGCTTTTCTTGGCGAGATAATAACTTTATGGACCCAACTAAAGACAATTTCCATAGAAAAAAAACACTATTTTGCAGCAAATTTCTTTATACATTATTATTGTGGATGAAAATGGGGCCCATTAGGAAAAGTTTGGGAACCACTGGGTTAAAGAAAATAATCACAGCTGCTGCAACCAGTAACCAGCAGCTTGTGACAACTGCACAAGTTTCCCCCTCTTTTTTTCCCTCTTCAAATACAATTATAAAGTACATATGAGTCTGCTCATTTACAACTTGGAAAAAAAAAAAAAATCAGGGAGGAATTGTTTAACGGGAAGCAACATTTAAAGCTTCTTATAAAAGGAGTCAGAAGAGCAAATCTTTTAAATTAAAAACTCTTATTTATGCTTTTTTGTGGTTGTTTATCTTGTTGTTATTCACTTAATTTAAGAGTGATGCTCAGATCATTGTATGCATGTTGGCTGACCAACCCGTCCTAATCAGCTGTGACTCACAAGTGTAACCCTAAAGTGCCATCAACACATTAAACTGAGAGTAAAAAGCCAGAGAAAGCTGAACAAGCTGACATCCCAAAGACTGCAGGAGAATTAAGTCCATCTACACAACTCTGATGTACTGTGGACTGATTCATGCCCATTACAGCACAGGACTGGAACACCAGCATCATAATCAGACCTGTAGTCAGACGCTTTTCTGTCTAAAGCTGTCTAAAACATCCCAAGCTCCCTGGAGTCCTTCATGTCTGTAGTAAATCATATTTGGTGATATTCTGTTTAATCTCCCTCTGCAGCAGCTGGTGAAGGAAGGTGTCACTTCAGGTTCATTTCAGACCCAGAATACAATCAAAGCGAAGTTACTCTGATGTGAAACACAGGCCGTCATGTACAGAAAGGCAGTCATATCCAGCGGAGAGCAGCTGTGGTTTTCAACTAAACCAATTAAAGTTTTGCATTTCCTGACATTTTACTCTCCAGTCAGAAAGGGGGAGGACATTCACACAGATTGTTTACATCTCTTCATCCAGGCTTGGGTTCAACTGTAGTGCAGATTTGAGCAAAACTTCACAACAAGTGTTTCCATCTAAAACGTAAATTTTACGGAGGATGTTGGGAGTTTATTCTCCAGTTGGGTGGCATCGCAAGAAAAGAGGATGAAACGGACATGGTTAAAGCTCGGGTTAAACCTCAGCTGTGTTCCCTTGAGGAACAATCAGAGGATTCCTGATTAGTTCAATCACACACTTTATATGAGTCATCATTTATTAAGTATTTTTAAATTGCACTTTGTCATATTTGCATTTTATGAATACATCATCGTCTTTGCGTTAGATTATATTTCCACTCAGTTTCTCTTTATGTGCAAACAAACTGGTGGATGATTATTTGTTGTTTGTAGCTTCCTGTTGAGCTGCTTTGTGCTGCGTATTATTTTACCTCATGCAAACTGTTACGCTCAGATCTTTTTTGGAACTGAAACAGAAAAAAAAAAAGAAGTCTGAAGTGAAGAATTCAGACATTTCTTGATGTTCTTAACTAAGATAACACAGAGGAAAAGACCCAGCAACAGGTGTAATCTCACCTTGCCTGAGGTTAGAGCTGCTTTGACACACATGCTGAAAGAAACGACTCTGTTGTGGAGTCAAATGTCTGTAGTTTGGATCTTATTTTCTTAAAACAAGTCAAAATAATTTGCAGTTCCATAGGATGCAATGCAAATCAACTTTTTAGTACAAGGAGCAAGTTTGATACTTTTGCTTCTCGTGCAACAACCTGCTGCATTTTTCTGGTTTCAGCAAAAGAAACTTAAAATTTTCTTACGGTTATTCAAAGTAAAGAATATTTGAAACTTAATTACAGGCAGAACTAACTCACTGAGGCGGATTTTTTTTTTTTCTTTTGCACGTCAGCTTCTGTGAAAACCTCACCAGAGCCTGCATGCTACATGTCAAAAGGTGATGGTTTAAAAAAAATAGGAGAAGATGAAGCTTCTGCTGGTTTTCCTGCGATTCTGGGACCAGTTTTAGTGCTGTGGCACCATCAGAGCTCCGACTTTAGAGTCCTGGATCCAGGAAATCCCACTTTATCATTGGACAGAAATCAGGATCAAAAGCGGGAGATGAATATCTTGTTCCTCCTGTTTCACTGCATCTTTTACGGCCTGAAGGACAGAAATGAAGCCAGCTGGCTGCCTGCAGAAGCAGCAGATGGACCAGAAGAAAAGCTCACCAGATGCAGTTCAAGTCTTTCAGCTTTCATCTGAAGACTGGCAGCGGTTTCTCTGAGACTTGGCAATCACACGAGGATCGCCTTCAGGGGCTGCAGATTGTCCAGAGTTTAAAAAAAAAGTCAGTGAAGCAGCTGCTTTCGTCTCATCTCTCCAACCACAGCAATGGATTAAAAAACTTAAAAAGGAAAAGGACAAAAACAAAATACTTGGATTGTTTGTTAGTGATTTGCTTTCACATCTTGGGGGAAGGTAAGGACCACAGTGCAGAGTCGGCAGTTCGGTCGAGTTGCCGTAGCGACAGCTTCCGTGTCGAGGACGGGTCGCGTCAGTGGACGGGGTCAGATGATGGGTTTGCTGCGGTCAACTGTTTCGGCTTTTTTCAGTTTGCCCTTACTGAAGGCTTGGATGGAGGTCAGCAAGGCGGCGCGGCCTCCTCCTGCTCCATCAGAGGACGGAGGTAGAGGAGGTGGACATGAGGACGAGTCCAGCAAAGGAGGCGGAGGAGGGGCAGGAGGAGGAGGAGGAGTTGTGTGCGATCCTGGATATGGGAAAGCAGAATAAAGGGAAAAAAGTAAGAAGTAGTTCATGGGAGTTGTTTATGGTGTCATCAGGAGCTGGTTGCACAAAGATGGTTTTGATGTCAGACTGGTCCAATCAGCTCTAAGTGGGCGGACTATCTGACCATAAGGAGACTCGTAACATCACTAGAATCTGCTGGCAGAGAAGCAAACATGAAGAAGCGGCTATGACGAAGCATCGTCTGGTTATGGTCAGTTAATCACTGCCTTCTATTGGTCTGGTAGAATTACAAAGTCTGGTAACATTTTCCAACAAAATACCTTTTTTATAAAACAGTTTTAAGTGGATAACTTGAGGCTTAGTGGCCGTTTTATGAAAACGTTCTTTGTATTCTGTCAGTAACACAGAAGACAATCTGAACTGTTTTCCTCTTGTAATCAGTGTAAGAATCAACCACGTCAGAATCGGTAAATTTACAAATTATGGAAAATAAGATGAACACAAATAATCAATTGGCTTAGTCTGAATAAAACTTTACTAATTTTAATGTCCATCTGGGCTGAGAATGTACCTGCTTTTTTTTTAATCATGTGCTCATGAAGGCAACAGGCGAGAAGGCCCTGACTGCAGCTCGTAGGATAGATATTGGGCAGGATTGGACCTCCAACTCCACCCACAAACTGTTTTGACGATTATTCTAACTCCCACCCCCACCAAGTGTAATTATTCAGATACTTGCAAGTCTATTCTCGTTACTGAAGGATTCAACAACGGTCGCATTAGAGAACTCGTGGTGCGCTCCGAGCAGTTGCGAGTTGGTGATGTCATTACCAGGTATTTTGCATTCCAGTTGCACCAACTTGGGAAAAATAGTCTATTTGTGAGCTAGAACAGCTAGAAATGAACAAAGCTAGAAAAATAACAGACGTTTAACAATGTTATCATGACGAAAACAGCCAATTTCAGTGTGTGTGTTTCATAAACAACATATTCACGCTGGGTTTTAAAGAAAAAAAAGACCACTGTTAAGCCTGTAAAATTCAACAACTCTGTGCTGTTAACACTCGAAACATATGAACAGAAAATATCTTTGCAGAAGTTTAATAAACACAACGATAATGGACGCCGCCATCTTTAAATCTACAATCTCGGGGTCCTCCACAAATTACAAGCTTGTGTCTCGGAAAAACAAGTTTTGGGACAACTGGAACGCACGATCAGACCACCCAGTTTGTAAGGTTTAAATAAAATGATAATTAAGGTGAAAATCGAGGAGGTTAGGGTTTGGTATTATTTGAGATATATATAAAAACAAAAAAAACAACAAACTACTTCAGTATTATAGGTGGTATGTAAACTAGGTACATCATAGCTGGTCTTTGAAACTTTCCCTCATTTTACCACTGTCATCCCAGTGACCTTATGTCAAGTCAAAAGCTATCCACACTGCCCGCTAGTGGTTACGCATCTGTTGCAGTTTTGAACATGTTGCGATAATGAGTGTGCGCAACTAACGCTTCAAACAAACCCAAATTGTGTGAGGCAGCCATGATCATCATATGTTATTAAAAGCAAGTTCTCAGCTTAAAGCAACCAGGTAATGTGGTTGGGTCTAAACACTTTCATTGCGACTTTGACCTAAAGCTGTTCCGATGTTTTAATCAGTTATTAAACAGCACTGGAAAAAGCCCAGTACTAAATATTAAAAAGGGGTCATACTGTCACCTACTGCAACAGTCAGACATAGTTTGATCAACAAATGGATTCCAATACTGCGCTTTCATACTGGGACAAGGAAAATAATCCAGTCAAATATCCTGATTAAGTTCTAACTTTGGTTATCACTTGTAATTTTAAGAGATCCAATCAGCCCATTACAGCTGTCCTCTGAAGGGAGTGCTGAAGCACAGCAGAGAGGGACAGGAAAGGACCTACAAGCTGGTTTTATTAATTTATATTCAAGTTATGCTTCAGTAAAAACACTGATTTATGTGTTATTCTGTGTTTTTGTAAATCAGTTGCAAAAAATACAAAAAAATACACAAAAAAATAAACTTTGTTTCCAAGAAGAAAAAAAGAAGTAATCTTGAGACCTTTTTCCAGTAGACTTGAAGAAAACTTGATGAACTTGTCTGGGGATTTTCAGTTATTTCCAATAAGTAAAAGGCACCAGATCGAACAGCTGCTACTGTGACCAATCATCTTGAATCAAATTCACCACGTTATTAATAAATCAGACTATTTATCAACATTAAAAAATCCTCATTTAAATCCATATAAACCTTTTATAAAATGGTAATTTATGACAAAGTGGTACCATTAGTTTCACCTAATATAAACAGTTTGTTTTTTAAGATTCCTAAAAGAAGCAGAAGATATATATATTTTTTAAGAGATTTTATCTTTGTGAAAGCAGCACCCACTGATCGGAGTACAGGCTGAACTCAATCCACCATCAGTTCAATACAATATTCCTCTAAATGATGTCATAACATCTTTTTAAAGGGAACTTTAAGAAAAAAAAGCCTTGTTTTACTGGCCGTGACTAATACAGTACCAAAGAGCCTCAGCAGAGGTTTCTATGACAATGGTATGAAATCTGAACTCTACAACACTCAGCAAGTCCCAAAACCTCAGTCTGAAGCCTTTTGATTGGATGGCAAACAGCAATGCAGTAAACTCGCTGCTGTCCTACTCTGAAGGAGCTTCTGGCTACAAAGTGAACTGATTGTGAATTGAATCTAAACCTGTAACATCTCTTACAGCTGCATCATCCTGCATCCCTGAACTGAATAAGAGCCAGGGACTGCAGCAAGGAAGCAAAACACTGGAGTCTGCAGCCTGCAGAGCCGACTGCAACATAATGAAAGCACATCTGCCAGCCTGGAGAAAACTCACGCAAACAGATTACTGGGGAATTACCTTTTTTCTTTTTAGCCAAGATGAGCTCATGAGAAATCAGTTTAATCTTTAGATAACATCAGAACCACAGGAAAGAGATGTGGGGATGGACTTTCTCCAGGATGGATGTGGAATAAATGTACTTCCATTACATTTTTCATCCAATATTCAGATAAGTCGTCAGGTTTGTCTACATTTACACTTTCGGTCAGATCTCTGATCAGATGAGACAGTTCAGGATCCAAACATCTAATTAATCGTTAAAGATGTGCAAAATATTTCTGCCTGATGTGTTAATGTTGATTATATATAAAAAAACAACAACAAAAATGTCTGGTGCTGTTCACAATTTTATACAGGCTTCAGCTATACAAGGCTTTTTATTAGGAGGTTTTTCTTTTTATGTATGGTAGTGTAAGCACTTAATCAAATTAAAATTTCAATGTAAAATTGAGTGCCTTAATAAATAGTTGGCTTATAAAAAGAGTATTTTATTTGAAGATTGTAAAACTGAGAAATCTTTGTGTGAAAAAGAGCTGAAGCTTCATATTGTACAGTATTTGTTGAGTAAGTCATAGTAATTATTTCTGTCACTTGTAGTTGAATTCATCTTAAACAAAGGACCAAAGTTACTTCAGAGAGACTAAAGTGGATAATTCTGCATGTCACTTTAGTGAACAGTGTTTGTGTTAAAAATACCAAAATTAAATGGATTTTTTTCGCTATTTTTAAACAAACCAAAAGCTTCAAGAAGTTCTGGCCTGTTAAGGTTGGTTTTATTTAATGCGAGGTTTGATAAATATGAGCCCAGACCTCCAATTTAAGTGATGCCTGTGAAGTGCAATGCCATGTTTATAATAATACAACTAAAAGTGGTTTATGAAGACAGAAAATTATCTGAATATCAGATGAAACCAAAGACGCAAATCCTTCAAACTGACTCTTTGAAGCATTTGGTCGGCTTTAGATCAGAGAGCTACAAGACTGGTATGAAAAGCTGCAAATATAACCAACGTTTCACAGTTAACAGCACAGAATAAGTTCAGATGACCAGTTCAATGAGTCGCTGATGTATAAAAAACAAAAACAAAACAAAAAACACCAACAAAAAAATGAAAAAACTACCGTGACACCCTGTCCCAAACAAACACCAGCAGACAGAACAAAGAAGAAAGAGACATGGACAGACATGCAGAGACAGAACTGATGGATCACAATCTCCAATGACACAGCGGGAAGGAGTCAGACTGCCAGTGACTTTCAGATCATTGCAGATTGTGAGGTTTCTATAAAGATGCACGTACACCCCGTCACAGCAAGCACCAGTTTGCTGATTCAGAACAGCTCTAATCTTCTGCCTCCAACGGGCATCAACTGAACTAGAAATCACTTCATAGCAGGAAACATTGCAGTTCAAGAAGCTGAATGGTTGGCTGCGTTTGTAAACCTTTTACGGAGACCATTAGAAGCATAAAGATATGAAAATGAACATCTTGATGGGATAAGCTGACCTAAGATATGCCAAGTTTTCAGCTAACAGTTTTTAGGAAATCACCTTGTTGCTGATAAAATCCTATTTTCTGTCAAATGGTATTTTTGGTGTTTTTCAGAGATGCAAACTAAGAAATAGTAACAAATGATGAGAGTCTATGAAAGGCTGTTGGTAACAAAGAGCCTAGAGATCCTGTTTAACGCTGGCTCATGTTTCTAAATTACTCTGAAAGCTGCCGAAGGGCTGGACTGAAAGCAAGCAAAAAAGTAGAAAATGCCCAAGGAAAACGTTTAAAAGACTGCCAGAAAGATGGAGAACTGTTAAAGGTGCCATGACATCAAATGCCACTTTTCTGGGGTTTTGGGTGTATAATATTATCTGTTGTGCACTGATGAGGCCATGTGAATGTCCAGAGTGAGAATCAAAGTTCCTGTTTATGGTCTGTCAGCTTCGTCTCTCTGTTCAAAAACGGTTGAATCAGACAGCAGGCTATCATTCTACGTAGTTCTAGCATGCTACGCAATTCAATTGCTCCAATTGTTCCGATTGGAGCAATTATTCCACCCTCCGCTCTGCTCTCACCCCCCCCCCCCTTCGCTGATTCAGCTGCGTGAGCTGAGCAGTCAGGTCTGGGTTTTCAAACAAATGGATTTAAAAGAAAACTTCTGCAGCAACACTGAGGGAGGCGACCACAACCTTGTTATCACCTGTAAGTTTATTTATTTTCTAAATGCTGTCTTGTCTGATAAACATGCAGTAGCTCACTGTCTGAAGTGCACATGTTGCTAACAGATAGCCTTTAGCAAAGTCCGACCGCTAGGACGGCTTAACCTACTTTCTCTAAATAAGGTTATCACCAAATAAGGTGTAGCCAATCAAAATTAAATCAACTTGGTCTCCGGGTAAAGCTGCATATCATTACCGCACCCAACTCTTTTACTGAGGAAGGGGGTCTAGCGTGGCAAAACAATCCCCCGCTGTAAAAGGTGATGTTTTTTTTCTTTGGAGAATTGACATATGCAGTCATGTCATCTACATGAACTATATTTTACTGATATGTCATCACTCCTTTAATGAAGACCACTTAAATAAAAATGACTGGATACTGAGAAGAGAAAAATGAAGGAATGTAGGACTGGGTCAGGACTTTTTAACAGCACTGTAGTTGTTTTATAATCTCCAAATCAGAAAGAAGGATCAACAGAGACAAACTAGTTTGCTGTCCTATATCTGAACTCTCCAACAATCTAAAGCCTTCATTCTGGAGAGCTTTTTGAAGAAAGGTGATGAAAGACGATATGAGGTTCTTCCAACAGAAGGCTAAAGATGAGGTTTATTCATTTCTTTGAGGCTTCATTATAGACTGGATACAAGAAGTGAAAGTAACCCCTGCATCATCTGCTGCTTTGGGAGGTGTTGGCCTCCACATTTAGTTTTGGGCTTGAAAGATACCACAAGTGTCAATATTTGGTAAAGAAAATGGAGCTGGAGATTCATGTTTAAAACTGAAATATGTATGAGGTTTCCCTGAAAATTGTCAGCAACACACTGATCAGAGAGGTCAAATAAATCCAAAATGCCTGATTTTGGTGAAAAGTTGAGCAGGTTTTTAGTCTTTTTCTTGCAAAATCATCTGAAATTTATTTAAAATGTTATCTATATATCTCATCATAATAATGAATTTCTTATATTCCAACATTATTTACTGAAATAAGCACTCTGTAGAATTTCACATTCTTAAAACTGTCACCTATTGTTTAAATAGGAGGCTGAAAATAGAATAAAAAAGGAAGAAAATAAAGAGAAAAATATCAGATTCTTTCCCATTTGCAGCATATCTAGGTGCTCTAATTTCTTAATTTTTCTCTTTCAGACTTTCTGATGATATAAAAATATTAGCTAATTGGCAACATTTGCTAATTTTTCACCATTTTGTTGTCCACGGAACAAAATAGTCCAACTCCACTTTCATGCAGGACACTGGGGAAGTGATTTAAATGGCAGATGTATGACAATTCTCTTCTTCCATGGTTTGAACAGGGTAGACAGATTGCACATCAATCTACCATTTGATATCGTAACATTTCTCGTACATATCGGCATAATCAGAATCAGAAATGAGAAAGTAAAACTGAAGATGAGGTCATACGTGCAAAGTACATGTTAAATTTATGAAGACTGGCTGAATCTGTGTTTATAGTTGTAATTACAACATTGCAAAATTCCTGAAGGGATTGTTTAATTGGAGACAGGCGTTTTAAAGTGAGTTCCTATTGCCCAGCAGTGGTATTACACTTGAAGTGCTTTACATCTGACACCAGTTAATTATTGTTGTATACCGTAGATGCTGCGCCATTAATATTTCTAGACGTTTTGGGCCTTGGTTATGGCATAATTAGCCCTCAAACCCTACAATGTCTTAAAATGCTAAACTTCTCCAGGTGTATGTCACATATTACAATAAACTCTCATCATTTTGTTGGCTCTGGGTGAGATGTTGCTCCAGCTCTGTCCACATCATAACTGATTGTTTCTACACTAGCATGAAACAAATCTTTGTGGTCGGGTGCTTGCCGAGAATTCAGGGTGTACGACACCTTTAAACAAACCACCAGCTATTTCCATCATCATTAGCATCAGCATTATCATGATTCTTTTACTTTACCCAAAGACACGCTCAGAATGGTGCATGCTCTATGGTGGAGACAGCACAGGAAGGAGGAGAGAGAGGGAGATGACGGTTATCTGTTCAGTAGACCAATCAGCATTTCTTTCATCACCAGGACGAAGAGGAGAGGAGAGACTAAAGCAGGGCTGGAAACTGATGATGCATTTATGTTTTTATCAATTACAAAAAGAATCTAAATTAGAGCATCTACGTTTCCCACCCTGCATCCAGCTACCTGGAGACACAACAAAGTTAACAGACACATTGCAACAGCAGAGTGAGATACCTGTCTGAAATCACAGGAGGAGAGAGAGGGTGAAGAGACAGACACAGACAAGTCCAGTTAATGACAAATCTTCAATTACACGTGGACATTTCAAAAGCAGAGGCAGAAATTCAGGGTTAAAGATGAGCGCGTTTTAGACCCGAAGAGTGTGCTGAGGCAAGTTCTCACCACAAGGGGCGCTACAGGGCCAGTCCAATACTCTCCAAGACATACAGACGAGCAGACAGACAAAAAGAGACACATGGGAGGAAAGACGGGAAAAGAGACAGCTGAACAGACAAAAAGACGAGCAGGTGTACCTGTAGTGGATGGGGGGGTGGGGGAGGAGGGGCATGTGGGAGGTGAACTGGCTCCAGAACCTGCAGGAGGACAGAAAAGTACACATGTATATAAACATCATTAACAATTTTGTCTAATAGTAAAAAAGTTAGTTACATTTATTGTATTTTTACTTCTTTTCTTTGTAAAGTACGTCTTCCCTTGTCTGTGAAAGGAGCTATAGAAATAAATGTTAAAATACTTTAAAATCTCCTGACGTGTTTTTTTTTCCGGGCCACATGGATGAACTGAATGTGTTTCAGTTAAACATACACAGCTGTACACTGATCAGCAGGTGGAGGCAGGAAATGGAGCAACGCACCATAAAAAGAAACTTTCTGAGCTGAGGATTGTGGTCACAACTAGATAAAGTTGCCTATTTGCGTTGCAGCTTTCAGGGTCTGTTTAGTTCATATCTCTGAGCTTAAAAAGAAACTATGTTTATGATGTAATAAAAACAATGATTGACTGGGTATTCATGGTAGACCCACTGCTCCTTCAGCGTGCCTATGATGCCAGAAATAAATCAATTATCCTTTAGGTCTGACCAAAACCTGACTTTTAAAAGCATGTTAAACTCCTAATCTAATCAAAATTTTGCAGATGAAATTAACGCGCTCTAAATTGGATTCAATCTCTCAGATAATTAGGTTTGAGCTCATCTAACTCCAGCGTATAACATGTAATGCTGAACTGGACTAATGGTCCTAAGTGCTCAATAAATGGTCAAAATTTGGACATTTTTGTGACAACAGTAATTCGGGATATTAGGGAAATGAAACTTTTAGTCTTTGATTATTATTTTACCAATTCCAGTATATGATATCATCAAAAATTATCCAAAGGGAAATTACGCAGTGGGCCGGGTTACATGATGTTTTTTTATTTGTAATTAATTATTCTGAATTAAATAATTCAGAATTAAATTATTCTGCGTGTTAACATAGAAATCACAAGTTCAAATTAAGGTTTACATGGACAACATGTTTATCTAATTCAGCTTTAGATCTGGGGGTGGGGACGGGTTCTGATTGGACAGCGGTTGGGCGTGACATACAGTATTTACATCCGTCTACATCTACCCAGAAGTAAAAGGAAGCCGGTTCCTGCTCCTTTTTGTTTCAACTACGACATGCAAACCACATAATATCACAGATTTTCACTGTATTGTGACTGTAGTTTTGTAGCAGCAGCTCCACACTAACATACTTCATTCCGCCGGCTGGTACGAATCCAACACTTGTTTCACGTGCGCTTCGACATGCGCCATTACAACAGGACAAGGAGAGGAGCATGCGCAGAACGACAGGAATTAACTTAGAGTGGAATAAAAGTTTACAAGGCAGGCGAATTATTTTGTTCGGAATTAAAAGAGGAATAAACCAACCACCTAGTTCAGAATTAAAGGAATAGTACACCCACAGAATGATGTAACTTTATTTTCCTCTTACCCTCATGGTGAGCAAGACTCTGGAGCACTTTTTAATATCTCAAATGCAGCCGGAGATCGGACGACTTCTCGTTTTCCCCCAACTTTCATATAATGGAGTTCGATTGTGCCCGAGCCAACAAGGTCCTTAGAAGTCCACAAAAATTTTTTTCTTTTTAAAAAAAAAAAAAAAAAAAAAAAAAAAAAAAAAAAAAAAAAAATCAAAACTTGTCAATATTCCTCCATACTGCTCGTCCAATGTCAAATGTAAAAAAGTGTCCTGAGTAGGTAGCATCCAGAATTTACTCGAAACGACATCATTTACTATATTTTTAGAGCCTAAACAGTACTACATCTTACTTCCGCGAAGCGTGCATATGCGCGTTCACGGAACCTCGGAAGCCTCGGCGTTCAGAGCCTACTCCAGCGATAATACAAGCGTAGAAGAAGAAATTCGCTGTTTACATTGTGCTAAGAGCAACAGAGCTGAGACGAACCGGGACAAACACAAGAGGAGTTGGATATTGATTTAAAACAAAGAAAGAAAGAAAAAGAGAACGTGCGATCTCGTCTGCCGCGCATTCCGTAGTTTCACGAACACGCATCTGCGTGCTCGCAGGAGATGCGATGTAAAACTGTTTAGGCTCTACAAATATACTAAATGGCGTAGTTTTGAGTAAATTCTGGATGCTACCCACTCAGGACACTTGATTACATTGACGAGCAGTATGGAGGAATATTGACAAGTTATTGTGAAATTTTATGGACCTTTTGGCTCGGGCACAATCGAACTCCATTATATGAGAGAGGGGGAAAACGAGAAGTCGTCCTGATCGCCGGCTGCATTTACATATTAAAAAAGTGCTCCAGAGTCTTCTCACCATGAAGGTAAGTGGAAAATAAAGTTATATCATTCTGTGGGTGTACTATTCCTGTAAGTTTTATTTGGAATTATCGTTTTCACCTAGAATTGAGGGTTTGCATGGTCTTCCTAAGACAGAATTAACTTTTTTTCTAAATTAAAGCGGAATCAAAACGCTCATGTAAACACAGTCAATGTGTTGAGATGATTTTTGTAGTATGTGTGTATTCTGCCCTCAAGTGTTTATTTTGTTTTATTTCTAACATTGTGTGGGTTCTAGTGAGCTTCATTTTACAGTCGGTAGATGAGAAAAGTGGGTCAGGGAGACGACGGGATTAAACCTGGTCTGGCTGTGTTTTTAAAGCTGCTATAACCAGGTTAACTAAATACAGGGTTCTTGCGGGTTTCAGCGGGTTGAAATTAAGACCTTTATAAGACCTTTATGAATTAAATTTAAGACCAAGATACATTACCAGAAACATTTAAATGCTCCCAGAAATTCAAAACCTTTTTGATTAATTTAGTAATTACAAAATTCCCTCGCATTAAAAAAATAGACAAACAATCCAGAACTCAAACCGATATCAAAACTGTACCTTCTTCACCAAAGCAACTTTCCCAACATAACACTAGTATCTGTCTATATCCTGCCATGACACTGAGGCTGTTAGACATGATGCGATTTTTATAAGAAAAACTGAAAGAGAAAACTTAAAACCGTAAAAACAAGCAGTTTTCACGGGATTTGTAGTTTAATCATCACATACCAACATTCGTACAGTAGCAATCTGAGCCTCTTAGAAAGATGAACAGAATCAACGTCTGATTCGGATGTTTTATTCAGCTTAACTATGCAGTCACTTCACCCAGCAGTGGTAAAGCAGACACGGACTATTCTGGAACTAGAAGAACTGTGCCGTTTACTGCTTAAACTTGTATAAAAACACAACGTTCCTCACAGCTAACTTTCTCTGCTCATATCACTCGTTCTAATGCATATCTGCGCTGTGTCAGACCAGCTGACATGCTGTATGTCTCTCTCTCCTGCTTCAGCTCGACCTTAAAAGGGGCCCTGCTGTTAACTCAGAGCATAACACTGTAAACACCATGTCTCGGCGCAATGAGACATAACTCGTCCAAATAAAATCAGACGGCTTAAAAAAATAAATAAATAAAGCGTTGATAATCTGGCGGGCCAGGTATTATTGACCTCGAGTATTGAGATGTTGCAGCAAGTATGTACACCAACTGTGCAGAACCTTGATGTGTATGTTTGGATACTTAGCAAGTATATCCCTGCCCTTACACAACCCTGTCTTGTGAGAGCAGGATTAGGTCCGAGTAGAGCACAGTTTTCTTTCGGGAAGAAAAACATTTTAGTTTTCTCCGTCTCTACAGATTTCTGCTTACCAGAATTATTGTTGTTTCTGACAGAGACGTCTTCTTCATTTTCATAAGCCGACTGTCTGGACTTCTGAAAAAACAAAAACTTTCACAGTTTGCAAAGTTGAGGCCGGACCCCCTCACGATGTGTAACAGACGCAGAACAACATATCTTTGTTACAGTTTGATCTGCGGGGTTAGGGTTATGTCATGCGTCTCCTGCTGACCTTCCTTGCCAGAATCTTCCTCCTCTTCTTCTCCTCCTCAGAGCCGTAGTGAGACTGAGCTCGGGTCAGTCTTCGATGCTGGTGAAGCTACAATCAGACATTAATAAAAAACATCATCCCTCGCTCCTGGCTACACTTTGATTGTGCAGTTTACAACAAACAAAAAATACAAAATCAGGAAAAATAAAAATCGATAAAACTTTAAACAGGGTGTGCAAATCAACTCGAGGTGGCTTTTATTTCTTCAAATTAAAGTGAACAGAAGAGAATAATGACCCACCAGTCTCTGCTCCTCGTGCAGCCTCTTCTCCAGACTCTCCTTTGCCATCCTTAGTGCCTCCTTCAGCCTGCTGGGAACCTGGAGGGTGGATTACACATGTTTGACATTTTCTTTCATCCCTTTTATCCACCTTATTTTACCCCGTCCACTTCTAGACGTCCGCGACTTCCAGAGATGTGTTGACATTTCTGGTTGTTAGCTATGGCTAGTTAGTAACAATGAAAAACACCGTAGCTGACATAGCAAGACGCAGCAACTTAGTTGGGAAGAAACTAAAACTATTTTTTTTAAATTTGGATGGAGGTTAAGAGTCCACCGAGTGGGTGGATGAATGTGGATTTGGAATATTGAGGGTGAGAAACCTGATACTCTGCTGGAAAGTCGATTAGCATGTGGTGCGCTCCAAAGTGCACATCTCTCACAGATCAGGAGAGATCTTGTGCGATCTGTCTGTTGTTACTATCAAGTGTGTGGTGTCTAAATCTGTGTAGGTTAGAGGGATGTGTGCCAGTCTTGAGTTCAGTTTGGAGGTGAAAGTTTCTATGGATATAATAATACTGTATGTCCCCTGACATTTCAACAGGCTGAGATCAGGTTGTCTGTAGAGGAGATGGTTACACGACCAGCTGACTTTAAAAGCATAAAGTTATTTCAATAGTTTCAGTTAAACAATTTAAGCGGGGATCCTGGGGATTGATTGTTTTTACAGGGAGCGAGCAACTCTAACGGCAGGCTGCAGTTATCTGTCCGTTTCTTGCCCTGGTCGACTTGATAGAAATGTGTTGTAAGATCTCACGCCTCTTTCTCCATTTGTTGTGACACCTTCGAACGGCAGAAATAGTCATAATCATGGTTAAAGAACTGTTTGATATCAGTGACACACTTGTGGAAATCATTGTGAATTACTATGGATCTGATAGAGGCAGAAAATGTTAACACAACTGGAAGTCAAATGCGCCGTCCTCATGAGTCTGGGTAATAAGGTGGATTGGACGTTCCCTTGGATATAACATCAAGCTTAATCTCTCACCTTGATCTGGAGTTTTTCTGAGTGTTTGAGCTGGACGTCATTGAAGAGCCTGCAAGAAACAAAATTGGACTTAGCAAAAAAAAAAAAAAGAAAAAAAAAGTCCCATAATTGCAGGTTTCCAATTTTTTTTTTTCATTTTGAAAAAGAGATAGAAATTGACCTGGCAGTGGTCCTTTCCTCTACAGATACATGACACTGACATTTGCTTTCATATTGCCAAATCTAACAAATATCACAGAGAGCCTTCGTGCAATCCAAACTTTTGTTGAGCGGTTTGCAACATCAGGAGATGAGAATATTTACTTCAGCTTTGTGAGAATAAACTGAGCTTTACCACAATGATAAGGGGGAAAAAGTACTTTTAAATTAAGTGGGTCTAGGTCAGGTGGGGTCAGCCCACATTTTATTTTGTGTTTCTACTGGCAAAAATTGGGATGGGTCCCCTTATATTCAACCTGACCTGCTCTTTTTTGGGATCCTTCAGATAGGGTACCAATCTTATAGATGACACCCAAAAAGGCAGAGCTTGACATGCTACAATCCACTGATAGGTTTAAAGAGTCATCACTTCCGGTGCAACTTGCCACCAAGAGCAAAGTGGCAACAGCGCCATGATTAAATACGCAGTTGATTTTTTTGTATTTCAAAGCCCCATACCAAGAAAAAATAATCCAAACTGCTGGATGTCAGCTGTTTTCATCCTTAGTTTCTGTGTCACATTCTTCTTCATTACAATTGAAGGCCGGCATGGTGCCGCTTTGACATCACTCCATTACATAGCTAATGCAGCTACCCCAATCTGGCCAGTACGCTGCCTACTGGGTAAAGGTATGGTTGGCTGTGGAAACGGCGCAGAGATCAGGATTTATTGTACCATTCTGCAACGGGCCTTTAGACGATCAGAAGGAGTTCTCTTTGTGTGTCTTTTACCTGCATTTGAAACTGTGTCTAGGAATCCCATTTACTGTACTGCTAAAGGCCAGTTTATGCTTGAGACAGAAGATGGATACACAGACAGACGGACAGTTTTGTCCATCTCTTGTGTTGGCTATGTGCGTAACTTGGTGCGGTTCCATCATTCAACGCCAAAGATGGAGCAATGCCACCTGAAACCGTGGGCTCAGTGTTGAGCTGTATCACTGGCATGCAACCAGCAAAAGGAAAAAAACAGAGAAGATGGAAAATGGAAGAGAAATGACAAGAGGTGCACGTTTTAGCTTCAGTAGAAAGACTGTATGAGTCTGTCAGGTGTGTTGGGCGCTTGTAAGCAACCTTATAGCGGAACATTTTCACCATTGACCAGAGTTTGAAACTGACGTCGGGTTGTGGAAGTGAACTCTGAACTCAGCACTGCTGACTAATGGATAAACTGGCTCAACAACCACGGCGACGCAAAACACACTTGAAAGTATGAAGGCGGCGAGGCATGCCGTGTTTTAAATGGACGTCTCTATTTACGTACGTAAGGGAGCATACAGGAAATGGGCCTTTAGACTGTTAAGAATGGGGTTTCCTCGAAAATTGTTCTTTTCTGACGGGCTACGCTCGGGATGTTCAGTTTTTTGTTGTTGCCATAACAGCAGTTTTAATATATGACATGGTGTGTCAAAGAGAAAATGCCTCCTGCTTATTTTTGCCATTTCTACACTGGTGACTCAGAAGTGGACGTTTTCCACAGCTTCTACACGCTAAGAAGAAAGGTAGGTTCACCCAGATGGAAGCGCAGTTCAGATTGCGGGACATCTCAGCTTATACCACTAATTACTACTACGCGGTTTCTGCTCTCAGCAGCTCCACAGTTTTTATAATTTCCACAATTGCAACAAGATTTCCATTGTTAGTGGCAGAAAAACAGAAAATACCCTGGATATGCTGAGTGCAGGCTTCTGGTCAAGAAACCAGCAACAGCTTAAACTCTAATGTTTAAAATGAGTGCGTGGTTGCGTCATTGGAAACAAACATGGCGAACTTACGGGGTCTGGATGAGCGCAGACACCGTTGGCATCCCACTCTTGCAGGCCTCTGTGGACAAAATGGACTGCAGCACTGACACTGAACAAACACAAACACACAAAATGAACACTAAGAGGATCAAACTGCACGGACGCTGTATGCTGGAGGAATGAGGAGGAAGCGTGATGTACACACTTAGTGTGTTAGTGTATATACAGACCTACAGCTGTGTAAGGGACGGTGGGGTACTGATCGACGGGGATGCTGTCTGGTGGTCGGCCGTACGTCATCTCGTACAGTAAATGTCCAAAGCAGAAGACGTCGATGCTTTCTGTGGTCTGCAGACAGAAACATAAAAAACACCCCGCTCGTGTTGTAAAACTTCAGAATGATAAAATGTGTGGATAAAAAAGAACATCAGAGGAATTAGTGTCAAGATAAAAGTAGGTCTGTGTTAAGTCATGTTTTAGCCAGGCTCCGCTAATCCCAGCTGATTTGATCCAGTCCACATACGTTGATCTTCCTGTGGCGGGTGAAAGCTGGTCGCAGCATCGAGGGAACTCCCAGCATGCCGTTCTCCACGTCCACCAGTCGACACACACCATCGTCCACGATGACATTAGATGCATGTAGGTGACCAAAAAATACACCGCTGTCGTGGAGAAGCTTCAGGCCCTGCACAAGAGCAGTACAGTAAAAGGGTTAGAGGTACAGTTATAGTTGGCTTCAGCGTGAGGATCAGTAAACCAGATGAGTGTGTGAATACCTCCAGGATCTGACGGCCGTACAGTTTGATCTGCGTCAGCTCTAGACCCTGACTCTTCTTCGGGTTGCAGTATTTCTTCAAGTAACCCTCTCTGGACTTCACCTGAACATGGAAATGAGATTTTTCACTATTTTCGTCAAAGAAAAAAGAAATAACTTCATCAGAACTGTGCTGGATTAGATTTAACCAGGATGAAAAAATCTGCTGCCCACTTTATCAGGCCAACCTGACCAGCAGCTCAATACATTTAGTCATGTAGACAAGTCAAAATGACTTGATGAAGTTAATACTGAGCATCAGAATGAGGAAGAAAGGGGATTTGAGTGGCTTGGAACATGACATGGTTGTTTTGTCTGAGTAGTTCAGAAACTGCTGATCTACTGGGATTTTCACACAACCATCTCTAGGGTTTACAGAGAATGGTCTAAAGAAGAGAAATATCCAGTGAGCAGCAGTTGTCTGGACCAGAATGTCTTACTGATGTCAGAGGAAAATGGGAGACTGGTGGGAGATGATAGAAAGACAACAGGAAGTTAAAGAACTGCACTGGCTCCCACCAACATATACAGGATTTCATCTTTGAACACACAACACATCCAGCCTTGAAGCAGATGAGCTGCAGCAGCAGAAGACCACATCGTTGCACTACTATCAGCAAAGAACAGGAAACTGAGGCTACAATTCACACAGAGTCGCCAGAACTGGACAATAGAAGATGGAAAAACGTTGCTCGTCTGATGGGTCTCCATTTCAGCTCCACATTCAGATGGTAGGATCAGAATTTGTGGAAACATGGAAGCATGGATCTATCCTGCCTTGGATTCAAGCTGCTATTGGTGTAATGGCATGAGGAACATTTAATTGGTAAACTTTGGGCTCCTTATGGCCGATCCACACTGGATCTATGTGTGTTGCGTTCTGGGCGCAGCTTCGTTACGAGTTCCACTGTGCGTCAACTCACACCAGGAGCGTGTCAGACATTGAGCGTCTGCAGCTGCAGTCCATGTAGGTGGATCCACGAGATAACAAAGGAGAGTTGCAGGATCGTGCGATAACAATCATGATAAGGAGGGCTGGATAAATGTCTAGTGGTCCATGGTTAAAAAACAAACCCAAAACACACACAAGATCCCTCTGATCGATTAACTTCTAACCAGGTGTCACTTGTAAAGATTTCTAACAGAGTTCAGGCGACTGCAAATCTCTGCAGGGGCTTTTATTTGAAATTTACCAGATGCTTTACGCTGCTCCCGTGTCTGGTTTCCTGTCTGGTCCCATTTGAACTGCAGAGTTTAACATGTTCTTGGAGTGTGCGCCATCAAAAGTAGACCTGATGCCTACACTGCATTTAGCCATGAGACGCATCTGGGATGCACCTGACACTTGTCTGGTGTGAACTACACCACTGACTAAAACGGCCGCGAGTAGCTCCAGAGGCTGCGCCGCACACAGATCTGGTGTGAATTGGCCTTGAGTACCAAAAAAGCATGGTTTAACCACCACAGCCTACATGAGTATTGCTGCTAACCACGTCCATCCCTTTATGACCAGTGTATCATCTTCTGATGGCTACTTCCAGCAGGATAATGCACCATATCACAAAGCTCAAATCATCTCCAACTGCTTTCTTGAACATGAAAATGAGTTCACTGTCCTCCAATGTTCTCCACAGTCACAAGATCTCAGTCAAACAGAGCAGCTTTGGGATGAGGTGGAACCGGAGGTTCACATCATGGATGTCAGTCGACAAATCTGCAGCAACTGTGATGCTGTCATGTCAATATGGAGCAAAATCTCTGAGGAATGTTTCCAACACCTTGTTGAACTGAACAAGAATTAAGCTGAAGATAAGAATTAAGACAGTTCTTAAGGAAAAGGGGGTCCAACCAGGTACTGGCAAGGTGGGCCTGATAAAGCATGGTGCAAATGTAACATCAAAGAAAAAAAAAAAGTCAGTCTTTCATCATCACAGCTCATCGTTCTGTTTTGTCTTGACTTTGTTTCTGTGAGAGTCTGAATGTGCTTCTCTCTCTCTGTTAATTTGAAAACAAATGCAAACATAACCCATGAACATATTACACAAGCCTTCACAAAACTGGTGCAAGTTAATCTGAGCAACCAACAAACTTTCCATTAGAAAGTTAACCAACAACCCACATAACAACCTGCTGTCAACAAATCGCCTTCTTGGTCTTGAATGACAGAGGAAGAAGGAAAAAGGATGGTCATGTCTTACAACAATGTAGTAAAACCTGCTGTTGTGTAAGACATTTTAGGGACTTCCCCAATCCAAATAAAAAGATACCAGTCAGCCTCTTTTTTCTGTGAAGAAAGACACCAGTGTTGGTTTATTCACTGCTTTCATTATCACTGCACAGCTGAGGTTTTGTCTCTACAAGCTGATGAAGAAGGAAAATTACTTTGGTGCCGTTCTTTTACAGAGAGGAGAAAAACATTTCAATATATAAAGTTTTTTCTTTAAAATTTTTCATTCATATATGAAAAAACGACCGTGTTATGAAACTAATAAAATGTGGTCTTAATACTAAAAATCACATTTAATAAGCTGTAAATGGCTCGACCATCTACTCTGATATCATTCTGAAACTCAAGCTATTTTCCAACTTAAATCCCTTAAAACAACAAAACCAAGGAACGGTAATCCGCTGTTATCAGAGGTTATGCCACCTTCACTGGGCCTTGACCATGAGTGGGAGTCTGTGAAACTTATTTTCAATATTTGCTGGCTGTGATTCACCTTTCACATAAATTCATTCTAGTTCTGGTTGTCAAGACTTGAGCAGCAGAATCAGCACCAGACTCCATTTCTTCCCCTAAACTTAGCTAACGTTGCTTCTGGTCTTGCCTCAGATCGGCAAGCTTCGAGAGCTCAGATTTCTGAAGTTAACAGCGAGAGCTGATACAGCAGAGGACCACCTGCATCCTTCACCACACTCATATACAAAATCTGGTCTATAATAGAAGTTTGATCACTTTTAGCACAACGACAAAAATTGGTGAAGTCAGCTCTTAGCAGTGGATAAAGTTCTGTTTGAAGAAAGCAGGTTTAACCTGAGGAACTGCAGCTGAATGTCCAGAAGACCAAGAAAATGGTTCTGGACTTCAGGAAGACACCTCCAACATCTCAGCCGGTGCTCATAGAGGGGGACAGCGTGGAGAAGGTATCGTCTTAAGCTGGATTTATACTCGCCGTAGCCTCAGCGTAGGCTCCGCGTAGGTCCACAGAAACCTGACGTGCACCTCTCTAGACCCGACGTGCATCCAGGCTATGCGGATGCAGAGACGCGGAGGAACACACTGGTGATTGGTCAGTGTGGTTACGTGCCTCTGGACGTTTGGGTTTTGTCGCTGAATGAATGAACGCATGTCGCCCAACTGTTGCTCTAAAAGAGGAAATACATGCCGGAGCTGAAGCGAACCATCAGGGTGAAAAGAAAAATCCACTCAGTGGAGCTTCCTGGTCACTAAAAGCCCTGCTGTCGCCTGCAGTTCTGAAAAAAAAAACCAAAAAACTGCAGCATGATAAACCTACGCTGGAGTAAAAGCACTTTACTCCAGCTTTACTACCTACAGGTGTGGGTAGTGCTGGACGACAAGCTGGACTGGACCACCAACACAGAACAGCTTTACAAGAAGAGCCAGTCCAGGCTGTACTTACTTCATTTAACATCTGCTCTGAACTGCTGAATATGTTTTATCAGTCAGTGGTGGCGAGTGCACTCCTCTATGCTGCAGTGTGCTGGTGCAGTACCAGTAAGAAGAACATCTGGCAGAACAAAATCATTAAGAAGGCCAGCTCCGTGGTGGGGCTGAAACTGGCTTGAGTGGAGGAGGTGGCCGAGCAGAGGACTTTGTCCAGATTCAGGGCAATTAGTAACAATTCCTCGCACCCCCTACATGAGGCCTTCATGAAGAGGAGCAGCAGGTTCAGCAACAAACTGCTGTCACAGCGTTGTTCCACGGAAAGACTGAAGAAGCCTTTTGTGCCACGCGCGACCTGTACAACACTCTGGCTGAGCAAGAGAGAATCTGTTGATTTATTTATTTATCCTGAACTACTTTTATTGAATTTTTACAATTTTCATTGTGCTGATTGAGTGTCAGCAGTTGGCCACAATTTTGTTGATCCTTTGGGATCAACAAAATTCTCTTCCTTTCTGTCCTTTCCTTCCTTTCTTTCTATCTCCCCCCCTCCATGGATCAGACATTAGCCTGATTAGCATTAGGATCAACATTTCCAAAAAAGAAACTGTTATTTCATATCTATCTATCTCCTTTTACCAAGTTGTCATTATAAGTGAGTAATTGTTCTCAATTGACTTCTCTGGTTAGATAAAGGTTTATAGATAAATAAAATAACAATCATAGAAATAATAAGAATTTCTGTTATTAAATAAATGGGAAAATTGAATAAAAAATTGAATAAAGGATAAAAAGTTACAGCCTGACACACCAGCCTGATCAACGGCATGTATGAGACACACAGTAAGTGAGTGTGGGTTCCCTCCACTGGAAAGTGATTTCCACTCTGGTGAAAAAGACTGACTGGACCAACCACAGCGTGGGAGGCGGGACTTTATGATTCGACTTTTTGGGCGACTCAGTTCTCCAACCATAAATGGAGGAGCAAAGATTTAATGATGTCATTTCTGGTGTCTAAAATGAGCTGCAAGTGTCCTTAAAACCGCAACAACTTGCTGCTCTGAAGGCTTTCCCCTTACAAAAAGAGGTTTGCGTCACATCCGTGTTTCTCTGATTGGTTCTCTCCAGTTCAGTTTGTTTCTGTTAGTCCCGCTTCTCGTCTGGAATTAGAAATCAGTCTCCAACGGAGGGAACCCAGACTGACTTCCCGTGTATTTCATACATAGCATTTTGTTGTTAGTTTTATGGGTTGAGACGTAAAATGTTTTAGGAAAAGTTTGAAAAATCTCAGGTTTTTGAAGCTTTTTAATCAAAGCTTCGGAGCTTTATGGTGGATCAGAAGGTTGGGTTAGGTTTGGGGTCTGAATGCTGATGCTGATGGCTTGTATGAAACTGAGACAGACACTGTACCTTACAGATGTGGTCTCTCAGAGAGCCTCTCTCACTGAATGGCCGGATGAGCAGAGCCGAGGACTCGCTGGTGCTGGAGAACAACAACGGACAGAGATATGGAGTCTGT
This sequence comes from Atherinomorus stipes, assembly GCA_023101725.1. NCBI lineage: Eukaryota > Metazoa > Chordata > Actinopteri > Atheriniformes > Atherinidae > Atherinomorus > Atherinomorus stipes. Next base: position 658,476 of record JALJCO010014268.1, on the reverse strand, counting down.
GGAAGAGGAGATCAGATCAGATCCGTCAGCTGCTTCATACATTCATGTGTGACATAAAGTCAAGGTCAGTGAGGTTCAGCAGGATTTAGTCGAGTTTTCATATAATCAGAGTTGTTTTCATGCATAAACTGCTGACAACTTTCCTTTCCGCACAAGAATGAGGAACCAAAAAGCGGATTCTTTGGAATCATCCTTATCAGCATCTGACAGGAGTCTCACAAGGACAGAGCCCATTGTTTGCACCATTCCTTCAGGGACCTCCTGTCTGATCAGACAGTCAGTACGCTGTTGTGTTGTTCTGGTTTCTCTTCTGGAAACATCACTAAATGGCACTTTCTGGACTATTTCACTTGAAAGGTTGTGTGTGTTTTTGAGTGTCCTGTCCTGACAGGAGTTTCTGTAACTTTCAGACAAGCTGTCATTTCACTCTGTCCTGATAATGGCTGGAGTACAAAAGCAGTTCAAGATGTAACCAGAGGGTTGTTCCAAGAAGGGTTAATTGGCTTAGCTAGCCACGTTAACCCAGATTAAACCGTAATCCTGGGTTTTCTGTTCCAAAAAGGCTTATCTAGCTAAGTTAATACAGAAACATACGCTGTGAATATAGCTTCTGTTCCAGGCAACGCCAACTTATCTGGCTTTGTCTGGGTATTTAAAAGCCTGTTCTAGAAAGCAGTGGCTTTCCCGACAGTCAGACAGTGGCGTTCCCTTTTGAAGAAGGTCCCATAGATGTAGAGGCACAGATTACAGGCTACATGCCATTCACCGTTAGAAGATTATTAGACCGCATCTTGACATTTGTCTCATCCAGATGAGCGGGAGAGATATCAATGGGACTTAATAGTATAAAAAAGGCTAAATCAATAAATATGTAGGTATTTGTGGGAAATTGTGTGGGAAAAGCGCCTGATTTCCAAACTAGAAACAAGAGAAACAGATTTTAAAAATAGGCTATTACTGGTATTTTTCGTGTCATTTGTGGAAATCCAACACAATTATTCGATGAAAAAAGTAGTTTTATTCTTTGTTACTTTTAGCCCAAATGATTGAGAACTATAATGGAAAGCCCAAACTTACAATATGGTCCACAGCAAAAACCTGTGTCATGACTGAAATTACATTTGGCATAAAGGAAAGATGTCGGTGTTTGTGTGGTCTGAGGGTCCGTCCTGAGAGGGCATGTGATATCATCCTACTATGAGGAGTCGGTACCTGATGTATACCAGCATCATGATTTGAGGGAAGGTCACCATGTGCATCATTAAATATTGCACAACCATTTCAATTGAAAATTGGTTTAAACAACCGACCAAGTCATACATATATCTATTTGATCTAATTTCAATATTCAAGATTTCCACATCTTTTGTTTCAGGGGTGGACGGGCTGCATCTGATAAATGAATGAAACAGGATCAGAAAAATATTAAACAATGTAATTAGAGGTGCAATGACATCAAATTTTACTTTTCTGGGGTTTTGGGGGAAGAATATGATCCATTGTGCACTGATGAGACCACAATATCGTCATTATTATTTATGTTATACATGCTATCTTGTGTGATAAACAGTTCACTGACTGAACTGCCCACGATGCTAACAGACAGCCTCTAGCAAGTAAACGTCTACCAGAAGCTACCAGCAGGTTGACCTAGTTTCTCTAAATAAGGTTATAGCCAAATAACGTTGAATCTAATCATCAGCATAGTCTGAATGGTTGGTTGAATGTTTACCTATTTACCTGAGTTCGTCATTGAGACCGAGTTCCGATTTGAAGAAATTTAAAAATATGGTTAAGTCTAAAAAAAGGGACACGGATTTACCAGGAGACTTCATCTACAGAGGCAAGAAACCGCTACGACAAAAATGGAAATAATTAACAACCAAGATCCATATTTAATCCAGCGTAGCAGTTACAGCCAGGACATGGACTCACTCCCACCCCTGCGTTTTTCTGATATTTTTCCCTTCTGATTTCTGGTGTAAGTGCCTACAAATCAGACCAATTTCGGAATTACAAATCCCATGAAGCTTGCAAACAATTAACCAGCAGATGAATGCAGCAGCTCCAGGTGTTTAAACCTCCGAACAACAACAACAACGATTTACTCAGAAGAAAGTGAAATTCAATTTGGGAAACTAAAGCACAAGTACTGGGCATTAGCTGCAAGCTGTCATGACTGATGACGAGTTTGTCCTGAACTTTAGATAAGTTTACAGACACTAATAATCAGGAATTACGTAAGGGATAATGCCCGACAATATGTCCACTATGAGAAATTAATAATTTCTGGTAATGGACAATTTGAAGGGCATTATCCCGCTAATACCGTGGTCACGTGAAAGAAATAAATGTTAAGCCAATTATTAATTCATTAATGCAGTTTTTGCTGTTAAAAATCACAAGTTTTTCCACAAGAAGTGGCTGAGCGGATTACTTCATATCTCTCGTTGTGAGGCGTTGCCATGGTACCGGCTGTGGTATCAGAACCTGCAGCTCGGTCGGTCTGCTGCTGCTGAATAATAATAATAATAATAATCAGGTCTGATCAGAGGGAAGTGAGCCAACATCAAGCTTAACTTGATGTTACAAGATGCAAAGTTTTATTTCAGAGGGACTGACGGAGCCCAGTAAGCCTGCAGGCTGCGTTTACAGCGATGCGCTGTCATGACAGCCGTTCTTATCTTCAGGATTTGGTCTCCTCCTTTCTGCTTCCAAGCTGGAAATCTATGAAAAATGTCTCCGTTTACTTTCTCGCCTTTGTTGTTTCTCGCGGCAGTGGAACAACAGGTGACACAGCAGCGCTAAATCTAACTAACACAGATGTACCGACAGAAGGCGGACGCAGTCACAGACTTAACTTGTCCATTCGCTACAGAGTTTGATGACTAATATCTTCCATTCTCTATAGGTGATGCCTTTTATGGGTTGACTGTGAGCGCGAGCACACCTGGCTTAACCAAGCCAGGTTGTGATCATAGCCTGAGTGGCGGAGCAACCTGGAACTCAGGCTTTACCACAGCATTTGTTAAGCCTCCATTCTGGAATACCCCTCAATTTACTCTAAGTAGTTAACTTTCAAATACAAAAGAACAGCAAGAAGAAACTGAACCTGTGTGATGATGTCATCAGCTGTTGCAGCTGATATTTGACAGAAGACTTTGCACAGCAGATAAGTAAAAGCGTGAGTCTGAAATAAACAATAACAGTAACTGCGTTCTTATCCAACGTGAACAGCACAAGTACACAGAGAGAGTACGTACAGAGAGGCTGGTTAGTAGTTTCATGGCCGACTGGAGGTCTTTGTCTGACAGGAACTTATCAGGACCCAGATCCACCTACACACACACACACACACACACACACACACACACACACACACACAAGATTCAGATGTTTCAATCAGCTGTGATGCAGCAGCCATCGATGTTTGAAGAGTTTCATATTATCTGCTACTCAGGATAAATATGCAATGCAAGTCATGCACTTTGAGAAAAATCACTCAGTAATAACTTTCTGTGATCCTTAACGGGAACCAAACATTTGCTTTAAAAGGGAAATTTTAAAATGAACAGTGATATGGAGTTTTCGGTTTATGTCTAACACAACATAGGAGGAAGAAAACCTCCCCTCTGCCCCAAACACATAACTTCACCTCTTTCTGCATACTTTTTGGACTTACTGAACCAAGTCTCACATGTAGTGTTGTGTTTTACTCACCCAGCTCAGCAGATGCCTCTCTTTGGGCTGCTCTTTGTTTTTGATTAGGAAATATTTCTTCCTGATTCTCCAACCTGAAAAACAAACACGTTTGAAACTCAACCAGGATAAAATGTAGATTATTCAGGATTTACTGTTTGCCTTTTGCAACAATCTTCCTCTTACAAAAGATGTCGATTTAATCAGTCTTTGTTAAATATGAATACATGCAGTGCAGAGATTTTCATATTTTGCTTTAATTTACCAAGCTGTTTGTCTTAGATAACGTGGGTCATAGTTGAGTAATTTCAGTTCAGTATTGCTGACTGTCCACAGACTGATGCAACTTTAGACTTAAGCATCGCTGTTATATTAACTAAATGTTGTTTAAGGCTAAATAGTTACTGATCTGCTAGAGAGTTACACAGATTCATTTCAAGTCATTCTTACTGTCATTCTGTTTTGAGAATGGCTGACATTATGAAATAAACTGAAACTCTGAAAGGGACAATAAAGGAAAAGCAAAGGAAACAAAACAAACAAAATCTAATAATTCATGGGAAGCAAAAAACAAACAAAATACAAAAGCCAGAACACAACATGGTGTCTAAAAGTAATGCAGGACGTTAACTTCACATTCTGTATGGAGGAATGTTGTTAAGAGGATTTCCTTTAGATATCGTTCCCTGAGCAGAGAGGACTGTTTAAGTACACTATGACACCGGGCCAGTGCAAACAGTCGTATTAATTATCCTTAATATAATTCACTATTGTACATATTGTAGAAAGTGAACATTTTAAAAAATATGTTTTTTACTTTTTTAATCATTTAGTCATCAACAATAATGATTTGCATTTTCTGACCCCCTACTTCACTATTTGCTGCTGTCTGCAGAGCGATTTCCCTGCTGAAGGACTAACAGCAGTATCTTATCACTGCTAGCATAAATTAGCATTGACCCAAGGTGCAGTCCCACATGAGGAGGTGGTGAGTCTTACCCATGTCTCTGAGAGGCTCCAGCACCTCCCACTTTGGGTCTGACCTGAAGAACATGGAGACCTGCTGCAGAGCGATCTCTGGTAGACACAGAAAGAGACGGGACGCCATAAATGTCAAAGTCAAATCTAACTTAAAGAGGATCTCGAGTTTATTTCAGAGAGGAAAAAAGGTAGCAGGGTTCCACACGCAAACTACAGGCTCTCACTGTGTACTTGCTTTTATCGTATATGCATAATATTCATAACACATATTATATAACAAAAACACTGAACTTTAGTCACTTTATTCGTTTAGAAGAACAAAAATGAAACCAACACCATTTTGTTTGTGTGAAGTCATCAGAACAAAAATCTGGAGTTTTTACTGCACTTTCAGTTAAAAATAAACCAAAACACAACTTTGGAGGGAAAAAGAACAAAGTTCAGTGAAATGTTTGGACAAACCTGTGTAGTTGGCAGAGTAGTTGTTGGGGTCCAGGAACTTCTTGACAGTCAGGGAGGTGGAGAGCAGGGGATGCTGGGTAATAGAGTCCAGATAGGTCTGCAACCCTCTCTGCCTCTCGGCTATGAATTCTCTGTCCATGTTTCCAATGAGTTTCTTTGGAGGGAGAGGGAGGCTGATACCACACACCTGAAAAGATGGACACGTGTTCATATAGTTTCCTCCTCTAAAATCAACACAAAAAGCTTTTACTTTTTTTCTTTAATATCATTTTTGACAATAGAACTTGTCATTTTACAATAACACAAAGAAAGCTAAAAGCGAACCTACACAGACTGCAGGTCTCCCACTATTCTCCTGATCAGACACCAAGGGGGGATGTCAGGGATCAAAGCGAGACCCCAAAACGGAAACAAGTCGGCAAAACCTCAGCAGAAAAACTGCCAACTTCCTGTTATCATGATTCAAAGATGAGTCTCAAAAGGGTCAATGTGCCACACGCTAATGACCCACTGCAGCCTGATGCAACACAGACCCACTGATTGTGTCAACTGCCAAAACTAACAGAAAGAATGTCGCAAGACTCGACTTCAACTAGATTTGATCCTTTTGGAACATAAAAAACAATTAATGACCCTTTAGATCAGTTTTACGACCTGGATGTTGAGATCCTGGTCACATACTGCTGTCCGTTAATTTTGAGCAGACTTTTTTTTCTTACCAGTAAATAGCCTGAGATTTATTGTCCTGTCAATAAACACTGCAGCAATGTTGTTAAGAGGTAATGGTCACTTAATGCATACACAGGAGTTTAAAACCACCAGGAAAACAGCAAATTTATACAAAATGTTAAAAGATGAAAACTTATCTGGAGCATTGCTGTATTACTAATGTGCCTCTGCAGACTACTGTGGAATAGTTTGTTCAAAGTACAATAATTAATTCAATCAATGTACTAATAATTTTTCCCCTCACAACTGATTTTTTAAAGCTAGATTTGGTTTGGGGTTGAGAATTTTTTTCTCTCAAGATAACAAGATAAACAATCCAGTTATCACAAGAAAACAGTGTTACTTACCCAATGAGTTCTCAAATATGGTCACGATTTCAGTGGGGATGGGCGATATGGACTAAAAAATGCATCACGATCATTTCTGGTTTGTATCACAGTAACGATAAGGTGGTTCATCAGCAAAAGTACCTCGGCACCCTGATTGATGACAAACTCACATTTGTGTCACAAGTGAGACTGTTCTTTTATTGCAAACTTCGATATTTTAATGTTGATGACACATTCTTGTGAATGTTTTACCTGTGGTTTATCTAATCTGTGCTTACTTTCTCCTTTTATGAGCTGGTACAGGCTTTTCACTCAAAAAAACAAAAACCAACTCCAGGGAATTGTCAAACTTTGCAGCAAGGTTGGGGGAATCCCTTTGGACAACCTGGAGGATGTTTTTAATACCAGGAAGGCTCGCTCCATCATTACAGACCAAAGTCATGCCCACCCTCCTCATGTCCACTTTTCCCTGCTCCCCTAAGGTCGCAGATTTGTGGTGCCTCGGGCAAACTAACAGATTTAAAAACTTTTCTCTGTGTGGCCTTTGGATTCAATTAGAGGATCTATTTTATTTTGTTCTTAATTATCTTGTTCTATGTTTATCTTATCATTTTAACTTGTGGTTACTGTGTTGTCTTCTTTTCATGTAATTGCTGCTGGCTGCCATCCTGGGGATAATAAAGCTCATCTTGAATAAGTGACAATAAAAACTAAATGCTTATCCTTTGTATTAAAAACCTATCACTACTCTTGAGAGCCCAAAAATAATATGAGAAGCCACTAAACTACCGTACATCAATTACGTTCAAGTAGTAAAACTGTAGAGACACCAGTCAAACCAGTCTGAAAGATGAGAACAAATTTTATTCAAAAACAGCAAAAATAACTTTGCTTATAAAAATCATTAAGTAGTGCAACTGCAAATACAACATGATAGATTGAATTTATTGTTTTTATTGTGACCAATTATTACCATGGGGAATTTTTTTTTTTTTTTTTAACAACACCACATCACCCATCCCCTACCTGAAATAATCACGATTGTGATTTTTCACATAATCAAGCAGCCCAACCAAAGCTCCTCAACACAGCCGGTCCAGGTTGGACTCCTGGGTGGGGGCACACTGTGCTATGTTACCCCCCCCCTCTCTCATTGCTTTCCTGTTCAACCTAGTGCTCAATAGAAAGCCTCTAGAGCCACATAATCTTTAAATGAGTCACTCTTTCCCCTCAGCCCCAGGAGAGAACATGTTTCTCCAATTTTACAGAGTACACAGGCTTTTATAAATATGTCCAACCTCTCTGAACTCATCACTGAGGTGTTCATACTTGTAAAATATTAACCTGTGTTGACAATAACAGTTAGCATGTTAGCAGTAAAAATGATGGAAAGTTTTGAAGAAAAACAGCTGATGATGCGAATGTGAAGGTAAAATGTAGGGGCGTAAATCGCTGGTTTGATCACGATACAATATTATATCAATAGAGTGAATAGGCGATTCGATATCTGCTGATATCTCAGATTCAGTCACGATATGATTTCGATTTGATTTAGGATTCACTGATTGATATGGCATCATATATCGATGTATCAATATAGATTGATGTATCATTACATCCCTCGTAAAAAGCAGTATATTCTCATACTAGTCCTTATAAATAAAGTTAGACAGGTTTATGGGGACACAGGGTTGCAGTGATGTTTTGATGACATTTTTGAAGAACTTCTAATGCTAGCCCGGTGTTCATTTTGATGTTTGTTAATACTCCTGGATCTGAGCTAATCTAATCGCCAAAAATGAGCTTAAAATGTTTTGCCAATGAGATTCATTATAGAGATTGTAGATGGGATGCAAGATAAATGCTGACTATTGTGATCTTTTCATAGGCCGGACCTGAAATGAGCTACTTTTTAATGTTTAACTAACTTTATTTAAACCATCTTGGAAAAACTCTGAACTTTAACATCTGAATAACAACATCTTTCCATCGGTGGAAGGATTTAGAAGCTTTCCTCCACTAATTTAGGAGGGCTTTTTTTGGGGTGTCCTTTCAAACTGGAATCCAGAAACCCCCCCATGAACTCACTTTGTACTGAAATTAAATGAATAGGCCCAGATTTTTTTTATTTTTGTGTATTCAGTGTTTATTAAATTGATGAAAAATAAACTGGGTTTCTTTTAAGAGTATTTCCCCCCTTTTTAAAAAGCTACATAAACCTGGTATCCATTCATCATATAAAACTGAATCAGCATTTGATGTAGGGTAACTTAAAGGGGGGGGGGGTTATGCCATGAGAATTCAGACAGTGATAAATATTTTTTCATAAAGACATTCAGTATTAAATCTCACTGACCTTGGACTTTCCTTTAACAGGTCAATTTTCACTGATAATCAAAGATTTCGCAACATTTTCTAAGGGAGTGGCACAAATGGCATCATTAAAGATTCCCAGATAGTTTTATTATAACTTCCTACCTCAGCAGTTCATTCTGGGATCCCGAGTTCCTCCATGAGGTCAAATACTTTAAATACTTTTAGCAGACTGACTTGTTAAACTGAGATACTGAGCATGGATCAACAGCAGCACGTCTGTTAGATAAAACTAATATTTGCTGGTTATGTTCCCTCTACATATTGTTACGCTGTGAATGGTGAGGAAATGGAGATGGAGGACACAACATCTTCTAGAACACAGCAGAGTTGAGATAAAGACAGCGTGACCTAAGAATCGGGTCCAAAAATAACCGATGAACGGCACTCAGATGATCCCTGACCTCTCGCAGGAGCAGCCGAGGCTTCTGGGAAACTGAAATAGCAAAGCCTTGAAGGTGATGCAAGTGCCCGACACTGAGCTTCCTCAACCAGTAAAGAAACTGGTAAAGACAAAACTGTGTGTGGAAATGTGGGCCATCAGACGGATGTTGGCACCTGACGATACCAGACTGCTGCTCTGCTGTTTGTAAAAGTTTAAAAACTCATTAATGCACCCATTTTGTTGTTTGATTCGTGACTGAGACGCATGAAACTCACCATCAAGCTGCTGTTGAGAATGTCGAAGTCACTGTAGCGGCGAATCACCTGCAACACACAAAAACACACACAGTCAGTGCTTTTGATTTAGTGATGGGAAGTTTATCTCTTTTAAAAGATTTGGCTCTTTAAGAGCCGATGTTTTATATAAACGTGCTACCTTGCCGAGACATCCATTGCGGGCTGAATTTACAGGTATACCTGTTGATCTGTGCTACTCTATTAAAAACAATACCGCACATATTTTTAATAAAACTCACAGTTTTGTGCAATCAGCAAATAGGTAGTGTAAACAACTGAAGCCCAATGGGTGTGGTCTTAAGAAGTAATGTCAAATGTGTTCAGAAATCAAACTGTGAATGAATTTATGAAGGTTGGATGTCTTGATGGTGTAAATTACTTACATATCTATGCAGGTAGGTGGATTTGACAGTGTTAACTCAATTATTCATACATTATAAAATAATGAAAAACCCAAAATTGCTCAAATGATCCATAATTTACCACTTTTATGAACATGCATTAAGGTAGGGCTGTCCCACTCCCACTGTCTCACTTCCGATACTGATACCACAGGTAGCATATCATTCGATGCCCGATATCAATACTCAGCTGGGTTTTAGGCCAATAATTGTGTACGTTGACCTAATAATTGATTTTATTCTAGGTTTATGTTGGGTATATCTGTTTTGTCGAACCTCACCTCTAAAAATGGTGTAACCTGGTGAAAAAGTCCACAACAGTAAGCATGAGGAAAAAACTTACCCATTTATTACTTACCAATGGGTATGATGAATTTTAAACTTACAAACATATTAATAAATAAAATAATTTCAAATAAATTAAGACCCAATCAGGAACAAGTCCTTGAAAGAAAAGTGGTATGGATTTCCTGGATTGGCAAATTTTTACGGATCCGATCCAAGTTTTTTTTTTTTTTTTTTTTTTTTTTTTGGTAAACCTATACTGGTATTGGAAGGAGACAGCCCAACATAAAAGTATACGAAAGTTATTCCAACGCACTTTATTTATAAAGCACTAGGGCTGCACGATATATTTTTAAAAAATTACCTTCAATGTGCCATTTACGTACACAATATAGATATCGCAAAAATGACCTAAACTGCATTATCCAATAGTGCCTATGTTGCATATATTTTAAGGAAGTGACCTGATGTTCCAGTCGCAGCTGTACGTTCTTGCGCTGTGTGTATCAATGGCCAATCAAATGGACTTTTCTAATAAAACAATGCTGTCATCAAAATACATTTGTTTGTTTCCTGATATCTCAATAGGCTACCAACTGGTGTCTGTTTACACAGAACCTAAAGCTGAAAAACACTGCACAAGTACTTTATTTATCACGAACAATATTGTAATTGCAAGTCTCAACACTGTTACTGCATATCCCAAGTTATCATAATATCTTGCAGCCCTAGCACATTATAAAAGCACGTGGTTGCCAATGTGCTGTACATGTTGATTATAATTGTTGAAATACAACATTCCATGCAACCAGAAAATGTGCACTCCAAATAGATATTAAAAGATTTGAGAAACAAAACACATTGATACATCTGAAATTCTGAAACAAACAGAATAAATCTAAAAATAAATAAATAAATAAATAGACTACTCTTGATGCATACATATTCAAAGATGTTTTCCTGTCTATTGGTCCCTGTGTGCTCACAATAATTTATCTTCCCAGCTGTCTGGTCAAGTCCCTGATTATTACAAGAGTGATGTTTTCCATCCACTTAAAAACAAACAAACAAACAAACATGCTTGATCATTCACTTTTTAGCAGCTAGACACATTTCAAACTTGCTATTTATTTCCAAGAAAGTTGTTGCAAAGCAACTTTCAGCAGCTTCAGATAATGATCCTTGATCATGTTCAGCCTGAAACAGCCCCTGGAGTCTCCAATGGCATCCTGATGCCGAGTGATGCAGGGCAGTGCTCTGTGTTATTGTTGTTGTTGGACTTGACGAATGTTGATCATCAGGTTGTGCCTGACAAGCTGAAATACTGATTTGTGGTCTCAGGATCAACTTTGAAATGGTTTTCCTCATATCCATCTGAAGAACATTTTCTGTGGTTGCTGCTAAATCCAAGTCTCCTTCTTCATCACTAACAGATGGTGTGCCACAAGGGTCTGTTTTGGGAGGTTAATTGTTTATTCTATACATTCTCCCTTTGCAGCCTATTTTGGCCTCTTTTAAAGAAGTTTTCAGTCATTACTATGCTGATGATATTCAGTGCTACATTTCTTTTAAACCTCAGGATGTCTTTTTAAAGACAGAGATCTTCCTTAGGTGTTTGGATTCTGTCAGGAGTTGGATGAATGACAATGTCTTTGGATGCTCATATTAAACCACTGGTTCGTTTTAGTTTTTTTTTTATCATGTGAAAATACTGCTAAGCTGAGTCCAACTGTGTCACAATCTGGGATGTAGATGATCGTTAATGTTTTGTAGGACATCTCAAGTATTGTTCATATGCTAAAGAAAAGAAAAAACTAAAAGAAAACAAAAGAAACAATCACTGTCTTCAGGTTGCCCAGGATGCTGCTGCAGGTATTCACCCCTTTACTAATCCAGCTGCATTGGCTCCCCATGCACCATAGCATGCATTTCAAGATTCTGGTCTCAACATATAAAGCTCTACATAATTAAGCACCAGTTTATATCAGAGACCTTTTGTAGCCTTACATCCCCAGCAGGTCCCTGAGATCACGTGATCTGGGTCTGCTGGTTGTAAAGCAAACATAGTTGAAACCAAAAGGTGAGCGAGCCTTTGTAGCTCTCTCCCCATGAACTTTCTTCCTCTCAGCCTGAGATCTGTGGACTCAGTGATCTATTTTAAAAAGCAGCTAAAAGAAAAACATCTTTTAAAACTTGCTTTTGATCTTTTTTGTTTGTTTGTTTCCAAGGTTGTTTTGTTTTCTACTGTAAAGCATTTTGTAATTTCTATCTTGAAAGGTGCTATATGAATAAAAATGTACTTTTTTCATCCCACGACTGAAAAACAGTTTTGGTCTAAATGTTTAATGTTACCTGGTCTGAAAAAGCTCAAAACAAATGCAGCTGTAGCTTAAAATGACAATACTCTGGGATTCTTTCCAGTTCCAACAGAGTTCAATAAAAAAAGGATCAACTTCTCCGATTAAATACTGCTTATTAATTTTGTGGAATCATTCTGATGTCTTTAACTTAATTCACTCCTTCAGATCAGTGTGCCGGTTGGTCTTTTGTAAAAAACTCCATCATTAAGAAGATTTTCGGCTTCAAGCAGAGGCATGTTTGAGGTGTGACAGATCAGACTGACATATCTGAGAGTGGAACATACAAACTGTTTGGATGAGACAAGTTCCGACATCCAATAACCAGTGAAGTGTCACATGAAAGTCTGGATTCATATCCACGTCTCAGATGTTCGTTCACTTCTTTTTCAATTCAGTTGACATGACTGAGGAACAACTCAAATAAAGGTGATGATGATTTGAGTCATTAGGTGTGTGTATATTTTCAAATTAAACTATGCTGCTTAACGGTTGGTGTAGGTTGAGTGGGTGTGGAGCAGTAGAGGAGACTCTAACATCAGTGAACGCAACACTGTCAGGATTTTTTGTTTGTGTGGGTTTTGTTTTATTCAAAATTCAAGGCTTGATAACACTGTTAAATCATACTGTTATGAGCAGAGAGAATAAATTGACCACGATTTAATAGTGTAATGTGACCATCTGCAACGCAGGTGGGAGTCTGATGAGATTTCTAACCAGCATGCATTTCCTCAAAGCCGTTATTCACCAGATCCATAAAGCACTGCAGCCAGCCACCTTTTATTCCCTGCTCTCATAAACAAGTGGGTCTGATTAGTGGGCCTTCTCTGACGATTGCTATATTTACCTGCCAGCTGTCGTCTGAAGAAACGCCCCTCTGGACTCGGATGATGTATTCCTGCAGGACAGAGACAATCCCACCATGAAAACGGGACATTTTTGACAATCACATTTCCCCCAAAAAAGAAACTTTATGCAAGTCTGCCACAGCGATTACTAAAAACTTACCCTACAACAGCATAATCATGGCATCATATGGATTATAACATGATGGTTCTCTCTTTGTCAGAGGCAAAAATTGACTAAAATATAGGGGTCCACGATAATTATCGGGCCAATAACAGGAAATTATCACGTCATTCCGATAAGTCTGATATTATGTCGACTTGTCCTGATAACATACTGTGATAGAGATACTGCGAGTGGGAAAAGAAAACTTCTGCTTAACAGGGGAGACCCCAAGCTGAAACCAACCCACTTTCCCTTCTTATTTTAGACACCAGCTTCTCCCATACAGTTGGAATTTTTATGGTCGGACATGCAGAAGTTGGAAATCCCAGTTTTAAGCTTGAAAAGTCTTTTTGGGTTTGTTAATAGTTTTGATGTCATGGTTAGGTATGCATGTGTGTTATTGGTTATCTGAAATTTAGGAGCTGAAATTTATAGGTTATCTGTATTTTTAAAAAAAAAGTTTATGGTGCATCCTCACTGAAATGACAATATCAATGATTGCAATCATTTCTGGAGATGTCATCCAGATGAAAGAAGATCTCATGGATCTGCATCAAGATTCACTCTGAGAAGTCAAGTTTAAACCAGTAAATGCAGTTAAAGTTTTTCTTATTTAGCTCAAATAACTTAACTTAAATCAGCTGATTTTATCTATTTGATGTCCTTAGGGAAACAGTTAAGACGAGCAGTTTTTACAACATGAAATGTTCAGTCTATCAGGATTTTAACGTTATCATAAAATAAACATTTACCTCATTATTTTTTCAACTTTATTTTGACTAAACAACAAGCTTTCTCTTAAAAACTAAATGCAATGTGGGACTTGTGTTACGACAGAAATGCAGAGCATCAGAAATTCACAAAACCACCACATTACTCCAACAATGTCACCGATGTTAAATGTTAAAGTCAACAGCTAAATAACCACTGATAATTGTGACACTGGATTAATATCAATTACACATCAGAGAAGAATTTTAGGATAAATATTAATAACCTGTCGTGTTGTTCGTGATGGAATGAGCACAAGAGCAGCATTAACCCCAGCTGAACCCAAAGCAAAGAGGCTTATGCACTCCTCAGGCATGTTTGCAGTTTCATTTCTTACAAAATGATAAAAGATGGCAAAGTTCGAGTGAGGATCTGACAGTTCATGCCTTTCTGTTGTTCCCACATCTCCACCACAAAGCTTCTGAGTCACATTTGTACAACCAACCGACTGGAACAATGGGCACACTTATGAAAACAGGAATCAGCATTTTCTGTTCATCGAATCCTCTCACAGCTCTTGCACTCTAATTCCCGCTTTCAGACTTTTAGGTTGCTGCTGTAATTCTGTGGTCATTCATGCAAACTGATACAAAACAGCTGAAATCACTTCCTGCTGTGAGGCAATCTCTCATTTAGACCTTAAATCCACAGTAAGTCGTTTAAAACCAGCTTTATTAAGTTTTTGGGGGTTTTTTTAAACTCAGTTTCATCTTCTGCTCCCTCTGGAATTTCATGTCTTTTGGATAGTATTTATCCACTTGTCTAAATAAAATGCCATGCCTCTACTGCTGGCTAAGTTTTCAGTTCAACAGTAATCTCTTGCCACATGTAATTTGTTATGTAAATGATCTAAATGAGTTAGACTCAGTGAAAGGTACAAATCTGAAACAATATATCGGTAAAGGAAGGCATTAGTACAAAATGGGGGTAAATAAGTGGATCAAGCTTTGTTAAATGCCATGAAAATCCATCAAATGATCAAACTTCTTAAATAATTAATGATTTTATTATTTTTTTTACACTGTCCGTGCCTTCATTACATAATACTGCCTTTTAATAAACACATGTGACAGTAAGTGAGGCCATTACACCATCTGTCCTTCCATTACTGGTTTAGAAATGGTGATTTAAGGGAAATGACAGGTAGTCTTCCATGCCCAAAACACAGGATAACACAATAATCCAAAAACTTCTTGTGAGTTGAGAAATGGTGGACATTTTTCTGATGTGAATTATTCTGCAACATGACAGGAACTTAGTTCCGTTTTTTACAAGAGGATGAAAATAAAGGCAAAATACCAACAGAACTGTAAGATAATCTGAATAAATACGCTCTATAAAATGTCCGGGTTTATTATTCTTTCTCGTGATGTTACTGCGTGTGCATTCCCAGTTTACAGCAGCAACTGGGCATGCTAAGCTAACTGGCTAGCTCAGCTGATTCCCCCAGCCGGACTGTCAACAACAAACAGCCCCGCGCGCCCATTATCGGACAGAAGACCCGATCTCGTGCCTCCTAAGACACTAAACCGTTGTGTTAACATCATATCTCAAAGGGACCCTGAAATAATAAATATTCATCAAGGTTTATTCTTCTTTCCAGCTAAATAGTTAACATAATAACACAGCGCTTATTTTAATGAAATCTCAACATTTACCCGCCATAAGCATGAATCGATAAGAGCTAAACTATATCAAACGATAATCAAAAGTGGCATCTGCCCATTTTAAACATAATACAATCACACATTGTGTTTTCAATGGTAACCATTTGAATTAATCAAAAAGAGACTAAACCTAAAGCACAATCTGATAACTGATAAAGGTGTTTTCACAGTGATGAAACACCGGTACTCGGGGCTTTTTCGGGGAGATTCTGGGCTGTGAGCCAATCAGTGTCAATGCTCTTTTACAAATCTAATCATATCAGCAGTTTGCTGGGCGCTGAAAAGCTTCCAGGATATTATTTAATCAGTGGCAAAAACACCGAACCTGGGTCAGATGCCTAGTAATAAAGTTATGTGATGAGTTCCCCTACGCAATAAAATAATCATCTCCCTCTGAGGGGTTGTGGTTGGGTTTTTACTGCTACACTAATTAGCAGTCAGGGGAGTTTAATGGTTAAACAGTGAGTTAAATAAATGGAGTGGGAAAGAAGCCCTGTCCGATAATTGAACTAGAGACACAAAAAAACGCCCCCCTCTGAAAACTTTGCCAGATTTAGGTCACAGCAGCACCGAAGCATGTCTGACAGGGAGAGAAACATTAAAGAAGTCCCGGTTAAACCGAGAGACTGCTCCCAGTTCAATTTCAGTCAGTACCGCACTCACCGTGTGGGACTGGAGGTTCTGGCTGGCTTCGATCACCGCTGTCAGGGGCACGGTGTCGTCCAGCTGCAGCCTGCCGGGGGCCGGCTTCTCCCGGAAAGACATCCCGGAGGATTAACGGCGAAGGTCTGATTTAAAGCCAGTGACACCGAGACGGAGCCCTGCTGAGGGCAGGATGAGTGAGCATCGACGACAGCAGGATCAACTAGCTAACTGCTAGCTGGATTTACTGTAACCAGGAAGCGCTGATTTGTCAATAAATGGATGTTAGGAAACCACGTCAGAAAACGTCGGCGCCATCTGCTGGCCAGGAGGAGAAACGTCTTCTAGAAAATAGGAAAAATTACTAGTAAATAAAACCAAACATACGTACAGAAATGAAAAACCGAATTTCTCAGAATTCTGACTATTTCAGAAATTGAAAAAAAAAATCTCCTGAATGTTCTGGAAAAAGTCAGAATTCTGAGATTAAAGTCAGAATTCCGAGAAAAAAAAAGTCTGAATTCTGACTTTTTTTCCAGAACATTAAAAAAAAAATTGTGAGATTTTTGTTGTACTTTCTCAGAATTCTGATTTTTTTTTTCTCAGAATTTTTTTTTCCTGAAGTGGCCCTAATCCTCTTCCATAAATGTTTTATCTGTAGCAACAAAACAACAACATTTGTTACAATTAACACCTTTCAAAAAAAAAAAATCAAAGGAAAGAAAAATGATGGAATCATCTTGTAATTTGTATTTTTAAAAATACTTGCAGATTTCAAAATGTATTAATGTGCAGTTCAGAGAGAACTTGCAGACTTTAATGGTACTGATGGGAAACATGGCCTCACCAAGAGCACTATCGGTTAAAATGACAGAAAGGATGATTAAACTCATTCAAGAAGGTAGTTCAACACAAATTTTGGGCAAAGAAGTTGTTTTTTTTCCCAGGTAGCTGTTGAAGCCACTTCAAAAGGTTTTATAAGAGAAACGTACAGGTTAACCAAAGACAGCGGCATGCATGAGTTAGTAACTAAACTTGGCACAGAAAGAAAGGAAATTACTGTTTGGTGGATTATTTCTTTAACAATGCTTCTTGACAATAAATCTTAAACTGTTGAAAAGATGATTTATTTCCCATTCAATGGAGCCACACCTGTAAAGAAAATGTATTGAGATGAGCAGCAGAGTATGCGTTGCAACTATTTAAGATTGACTCCAATGAAAGCAGGATTTTTCCAGTGAGGGAGACGCTGCCCGATACCATCAGAATTGTTACCCTATTGGTGCAGCAATCGGCCTAGATTCATGTCTTCACCACACTTGATACATACAGCGTAGGATCACTGTGTAAATACAGGCAGTGCAGAATTATTAGGCAAATCAGTATTTTGACCACATCATCCTCTTTATACATGTTGTTTTACTCCAAGCTGTATAGGCCAAAAGCCTACTACCAATTAAGCATATCAGGTCACCACACCCCTTCTCTAATGAGAAGGGGTGTGGTCTAATGACATCAACACCCTATATCTGGTGTATTAGGCAAACAGAATTATAAGGCAACTTCCTTTTCTTTGGCAAAATGGGTCAGAAGAAGGACTTGACAGGCTCCGAAAAGTAAAAAATAGTGAGATATTTCGCAGAGCGATGCAGCACTCTTAAAATTGCCAAGCTTCTGAAGCGTTATCATCGAACAATAAAGCGTTTCATTCAAAATAGTCACCAGGGTCGCAAGAAATGTGTGGAAAAACCAAGGCACAAAATAACTGCCCATGAACTGAGAAAAGTCAAGCGTGCAGCTGCCAAGATGCCACTTGCCAGCAGTTTTGCCATATTTCAGAGCTGCAACATCACTGGAGTGCCCAAAAGCACAAGGTGTTCAATACTCAGAGACATGGCCAAGGTAAGAAAGGATGAAAAACCACCACCACTGAACAAGACACACAAGCTGAAACGTCAAGACTGGGCCAAGAAATATCTCAAGACTGATTTTTCTAAGCTTTTATGGACTGATGAAATGAGAGTGAGTCTTGATGGACGGGCTCGTGGCTGGATCGGTAAAGGGCAGAGAGCTCCAGTCCGACTCAGACGCCAGCAAGGTGGAGGTGGGGTGCTGGTATGGGCTGGTATCATCAAAGATGAGCTTGTGGGGCCTTTTTGTGTCGAGAATGGAGTCAAGCTCAACTCCCAGTCCTACTGCCAGTTTCTGGAAGACACCTTCTTCAAGCAGTGGTACAGGAAGAAGTCTGCATCCTTCAATAAAAACATGATTTTCATGCAGGACAATGCTCCATCATACGCATCCAAGTACTCCACAGCGTGGCTGGCAAGAAAGAGTCTAAAAGAAGAAAAACTAATGACATGGCCTCCTTGTTCACCTGATCTGAACCCCATAGAGAACCTGTGGCCCCTCATCAAATGTGAGATTTACAAGGAGGGAAAACAGTACACCTCTCTGAACAGTGTCTGGGAGGCTGCACGCAATGTTGATGGTGAACAGATCAAAACACTGACAGGATCCATGGATGGCAGGCTTTTGAGTGTCTTTGCAAAGAAAGGTGGCTATATTGGTCACTGATTTGTTTTTGAATGTCAGAAATGTATATATGTGAATGTTGAGCTGTTATATTGGTTTCCATGGTGAAAATAAAGAATTGAAATGGGTATATATTTGTTTATTGTCAAGTTGCCTAATAATTCTATTTGCCTAATACACTTGATATAGGGTGTTGATGTCATTAGACCACACCCCTTCTCATTAGAGAGATGCACATCACCTGATATGCTTAATTGGTAGTAGGCTTTTGGCCTATACAGCTTGGAGTAAGACAACATGCATAAAGAGGATGATGTGGTCAAAATCATTTGCCTAATAATTCTGCACTCCCTGTAGTTTTTTTCCTTCCCTTTTCTTTTTAGAAAACATCTGTTTCAGGGACTTTCATACTTTATTTTTCAAATAGCAAATTTAAAACTAAACCCTGAAATAATGAATGCAGCTTTTCCACAAGTGTTCCATTAGCCTGGTACACCAGCCTGACTAACGCCATGTATGAGATACATGACTTGCCGTGTATCTCATACATGGCGTTAGTCCGGCTGGTGTACCAGGCTAGTGTTCCATGACTTTTATTTATAAAAAAGCAGTCAACTAATCAGTCACTTTTATCAACTCCATTGGATAATTTACCTCCGCCATGGGGCAGAGGTTACGTTTTCATCGGCGTTGGTTTGTCTGTTTTCAAAATAACTTGAAAAATTACCAATGGATTTTCCTGAAATTCACAGAGAAGGTGTGTATCATCACTGGTAACAAATGATTAAATTTTGGTGCTGAAGCAGATCATCATATGGATACAGGGATTTTTTTTAAATGATTCTTTATCACTGCTTGACAGACCCACTCCTAGCCACTGGGTCAGTCCTTCAAGCAGAGGAGCTCTGTTAACTCGGCTGCAAGTTACTGAAAGATCAATGCAAATGACAGAAATAAACTTGATTACTGTAATCTGAACTTAAAAACACAGCTTAACATAAATGCAGACTCGACCAATTCAAGCACAAAATTAGCATTTTTATTCCACAAAAGATTTCACACTTGAAAACAAAACTCATCACAGAGCCATTAAATCACACAGTAACGAACTGAATGATAAATGATCAGCTTCCAGACACATCTGATGCATCTCTGATCACTTCTTGCCATAATGAACAAATAAAAACCAGCATGTAGAAAAGCGGCTCCAAACCAAATGGAGCATCATCACATCATCCTTCCCTTCATCTTTCTTGCTGCTCTACAGGCATCATCACCATCACTTCCCCCTCCATCACCACCTTATCCTTGACGGAGCAGGTCACAGCTATGAAGGCGAAGGACATCTTCACTTTACGTACTTCGGCTTCAGCCAGCACCTCCTCTCCGACGTAGAGCGGCGCCGGGAAGCGGATCTCCTGGTACAAGAAGACGCAGCCGGGTCCAGGCATCTTGGTGCCGAGCACGGCCGAGATCAGGCCGTTGATGAGGACGCCGTGCACGATGGGCGTCTCGAAGGAGGTGGTGCTGGCGTAGGCCGGGTCCAGGTGCAGAGGGTTGGTGTCGCCGGTCAGCTCGGCGAAATGCTCCACATCGCGGGAGGAGAAAGCTTTGGTGAGGGAGGCTCGCTGGCCGACGTGGAGCAGGCGGCTGAGGGGAGGAGCCCCTGCGATGGGAGGAGTCTGGAGTCTGGTCAAGACGCTCCTCCATAGAAAACTCATCATTAAGAGAGAGAGAAAAAAAAAACGTTCTGCTTCAGTCGAGCTGCAGTTCACGACTGTTTCCCGTCAGCGCCAGCAGGAACGGAGACACCTGAAGGCAACATGAAAGAAGCTTTGATATCAACTTAAAAATTTAGGAGATACAGTACAGTCGTCCTCAAAATTATTCATACCCCCCAATAAAAGAAACAGCTAAATTCACAGTAATTCAATTAACAAGAAACTAATAATAAATAAAAATTCACAAAATTATGATTTAGTAAAATAAAAAATTGCTTTTGAATTGTGGTTGGAAATAATGATAATAATAATAATAATAAAAACAAACTATCCCAGACATATTAGAGCACCTTTCCCATGAACAGTGGACCAAAATACCCATCAAAAGGTGCAGAAGTCTTTATGAACGTTACAGAAAACACCTGATTGCAGTGATCGCCTCAAAGGGTTGCTCAACAGAGTTTTAGCTTCAGAGCCCTATTGTGCTTGTTTACTTTTATTTTTTTGTTTGTTTTTGATATTCTTGTCAAACCAAAGTTCAAAATCAGCGTCATAATTTTCATTAAATTTTTACTTATTATTAAGTTGTCAATTTCATCTTATTTCAGTGACCGCTGTGTTTTGTTTTCTTTAAAGACACACAACGGAACTTTTAGCAGTTTTCTCAGTGACGCGCCCCCTATCGGCGGCCAAACTAGCAACCATCTTGTATCGTACCTGTACCGTGATTCACTCCAGCCAGTAAAAGACAGTCTTATCTTGACTCTTGTTCTGTCCCTTCCTCTCTTCCTCTGGTAATGTTTCCTTGTGTTTCTTTCCCGAATCTGACACGATCGTTCAAAACACCCACGGTGTTGATCCCTGGTTTACATCCGGTTGCTAGTAAGTGACGCAGTGCTGCAACCAATAGTCGGCTGCAATGTCACAGTCACGTCCCGGATGGGGAAACTTGCATAGTGCCGTTTCTGAGCCCTGGGACGCCTCTGGGCAGTGACGGCTCAAAAATATGCATAATGAATGTTGGTGTGCCATCAAAAGGAGTCAGAAACACAGATTTTTAAGGTCTAAAAGTTACGTTGTGTGTCTTTAAGAGAAGTCATATCTGTTGCTCTAACCCTAGAGCTGCTCCTGCTTTGATTTACTGCCAAGAAGTTACAATTTTTTTGTGTCAAGTTCCACCTTTTTGGGTCAGATCAGTTAAATTGGGATCCCAACAGAGGGGTCCCAAAAAAAAGTGTTACGGGTAAGGTATTCCGGCACCCTTCCCAGTTGTTGCCTGTGGAAACACCAAAAAACGCATCCCATCCCGACCCAAACCCGCTGGTGGAAACGGGGTTTATGTAATATAAGCAGAGAAAAGTGGTGGAATCAGCTGATCGTACTGATTTTTCAACCTCTATGAATTCCTTAACCCAGTATGATAACGTGAAAACATTAACAGATCGTAGAAGTCAAGTTGTCCAAAGAAAAAAACAATGCCAAACATTGAAAGGGTAAAAGATTTTAAAACCAAAACAGGCTCAGACTCCTGAGGGTTAAGAATATTTTCATGCAATTTTCTAATTAAATAAACAAAATAAAATAAATCAGATTTTTTTTGAATGAGGCTGAGTATTGATGCCTTGCAGTTGGTGATGTCACCTACGCGTTTCACCTTACTGTACAGAGTACACTGTAGCAGAGCTAAAGTGAGGCCGAGGTAAAGTAAGGTTGTGGGTAATTATCGTTTCAATCCCTGAGAACTGAAACAATACAACGGGAAATAGATATTTTATTGGATGTGATCCATACAGAGTCCCTGCAGAGGTTTTCAAACAGCTAGCATGGACCGACTGACTAGCAGACTTTTCCCTTCACATCATAACACGTCTTTATACACAGGAGAAAGTCTGAAAGCTTTAGTAAGAACAGACGCCCATCAATACTTTACTGCTGGCTGGGCCGACCCCAAAATATGGCATCTCAAGAAAAAGTTCTTGCTGAAAGAATACAGAAGTACGTAGAAGGGGTGCAACAGTACAGGTATTTGTATCGAACCAAACAGGTGTGTATCGAACCATGAGCACTGTGTAATGAATATTGAATAATAGAGTTTTAATTTATTTTCTTCAATTTTTTCTCTCACTATGAGCTCTGTGTTGAAAACTCAGTGGATCCGTGTTCGATTACTTTCAGATCTGGTGTGTGGAACTACTTTGGTTTTCACGCAGAGTATGAACCAGATGGTAAGCTGCGGTGGACAAAATGACATTGGGTTAAAAAAATGGCATGAAAATGTTTTTTTTTAATCAAAAGTCATGACACTTATGTATCAAACTGAACTGTGAATCTTAGGCATCGTTGCACCCCTAGTAAGTAGCGTTCTGGTGATCAGATTTATGTAAAAAGTGGCTTATGCTATGTTGCCGTTAGATCTTCATAAGAACTTCATATTAAATACCAAACATGAGCATTTGTTACAGAAAGTGTTTGATCGGATTGGCTCTCATAACTTGATTTTCTGAAAAAAAGCTGTACAAGACATCAAACCCAGTTACCAACAGCTAAAGTTACATCTCCTAACATCTCCTAAACACTACAACTATCACTACAGTATCGCTGACGGCTTCCGGAGTTGCTGTAGCACCGCAAAGCTGTAGTTTGAGTGCAGAGAACACGTCTGTGATGTCAGCTGCAACCTATCAATAAACGTGACGGAACCAACAGGAAAAAAGCCGACTGGTTTGTCTGATTATCTTGTGAAGTTTCAGTGAGAACCTGAAAACATCACACACTCCACTTTGCACGGTGAAGCTCCAACAGCTGAATGAAGAAAAACACTTTAAAATGAAAATGTGAAACTTCAGCAGATAAAATCAAAAACAAAAATCAACTTATCTGTAGCAGAATAAATGGTTTATATAAGCTGAATAAAGTTAATTTTCAATTCAGTTTAACTCTTTTTTTCCAGGGGCTGACGGCAAAGATAAGCATGTGGTTGGGAGGGGCAGTTAGGTTTTCACAGCTGATAGACACTAATGTACGACAAATACAAGGAAAAAACACTTGAACCACCATGTTTGGGATGGTTAGTGCTCCAGCTGGAAGGAGGGGGGCCGAATAATCTCTGCTTTCTACTAGATGAGTTGGTAGGAGCAACACAAAAAAATCCTGTAAAACCTTTTAGTCATGACGGTTTATTTGATCGATCGGTTTATTCTGTCAGTAATATTTTCAACCCTTCCAAGTTATTCAGCATCTTTCATCACAAGTCAAACAAGCACATTTCTAAACACTGTAAATTTCCATCATTCCTCAGAGAAAACTAAAAGAAAACCAGCAAATAACTGGCTTGATAAGTTCTCAGATACCACTTGAGATTTAATGTATTTCTTTATGAGATCAGCTGACCTGCAGCACTCTGAAAGCACAGGCCTGGTCCTGGTAGGAGCCCAGCAGAGTCAGGGAGCTCCACAGCTTCACCAAACCCCTGAAAACACACACAGGAGAAATAAAACGAGTTGGTCTGATTCAGCCCTTTTTTCAGATACAGTTGTAAGATTTTCCTCCTTCCATCGTGCTGCTGAAGCTCACCTGCTGTAAACACGAAGAAGAGCAGTCAGGGTGTCTTCATCAAACTTCAACACGTCAAAATTCAATGCTGCTCCAACCTGGAGGACATTTACACAGATCCACGGAGACAAAGAAAAATGAATAAGTGAGAAAACTTTGTAGAAGTCATTAGAAACAGAAGAAAAAAAACAACACATCAGTAAGAAGCCATCGGATGACTGCATTGCACCACGGTAAGCATGTGTGAGACAGATGTGATAAGATGTGTCGGTCCGTCTGTGTCAGACTGCATGACATCAGTTTGAAGGATCCAGACTTCACTCTCATCATTCAGTCCTACTCTCTTTGGGATCTCCAGCTCCAAATTTGTAACTCAAAGTGAGATTTTTGGGACACATTTTATTTAGTTTCTCTCATAGCTGCTGGCCGGAGCCTGAAACCAGCAACTGGTATCATTCTTTAACCAGGCTGGAGAAAACAAAGCATCAATTTCATCCACTCGTACTTGTCTGAAGTGTGATCTGTACAACAATTTAAGGTTTTCATGAATTGTCGTGTTGACGAGCTCACCTCTCCGTACAGATTCCTCAGGCCTCTGATGATGAAGTGCTTCAGATCCACTGCGCTTAGTCTGGTAGACTCATTCTCTAGCACTCTAAAACACACACAAAGATAACTGGATCTGTGTTGTGAACTTCAGTCTGTATCATCGGTGTTAGATGTGGTTTTATGAAGATAATGAAACCATCAGTTTCTGCTCACCAACTGATCAGACAGTAAAACACAAAGCAAAGACAGTGACATACAGGTGGACTTTCATGTAGTGGTACGGTGAAGCGTTCTTCAACACAACCCGTTGGTAAGAAGAGGATTCGTCCTGCTCTTCAGCGCCTTTCATTCTATTCAAACATCAGTTGCTTTATCGGGTGATGAGATCAGCTGACTGTGGACCAAAGACAAACCACTGACCATTAGACAGACATTATTACATAAAGACACTGACTACCTAAATGCCTGGAGCTTCAGTACTGTGCAAAAATCTGGACCTTATTGCTTAATATTTTGATTTAAAGTGGTCAGATGTTGTGTAATCTTTCAAAGTGAACTTCAGTATTAGTTCTCCAGATTTTCTTAAGGTCTTTTACAGTTTTTCTTTGGACACTGGCTGCTTTCCATTCATTTTCAGCTCAGTTTGTGTAAGCCACTGAACATTGACTTATGAATAGAGGTGCACTGATCCACTTTTTGGGGGTTACGATCTGATCTGATATCTGAAATGAGGACATCGGCCTAAGAATTACATGAACATTATCGTGACAAACTGGTGACCTGTCCAGGGTGTACCCTGCATCTTGTCTGATAATAGATGGGATAGGCTCCAGCAACCCCCTCAACCCTGAACTGAATAAGCTGTACAAAAAATGACTGAATGAATGAATATTGTGATTATGCTAATCATTCCTGTTGTTATTGTGTGCAGTTTTATTAGGCTATATTTGACTGCACATTACTTCTTCATATCAAAGCAGCAGATAACATAAACACAACTTAAATGTTTTCTAAAGTAACCTATAAGAAAACATCTTTCTAAAATAAATCAAAGCAATTATCTGTAGTTGCTTTATAATCTTAAAACAAAAGTGGTAATTATTTAGCAGTAACAACCACTTGTTCACCAAGAGAATGTGTTAAAGGAAAGCCAATAGTATGTACAGTATGTGAATAATTGGGTAACACTATTTAATCTGACAGCGGTGCAGACATATTAAGGTCTGCATTAAATGACCAAAAACAGGCACTTAAATCGAATATTGTAACAATATGGTCCAATGTTGGCCCCCCAGTTAGCTGTAGGCAACCAAACACCAGATGAATATCTGTTATCAAATCTTTTTACCTTGAGAAGCTCAACTTAGCTTAAAGGAGGTCAGACAGAACCAAGGTGAACTTGTTAGCTTTAACTAAGCTGGAAATGAGCAGCAACACCATCATTTCAACAACCAACCGCAAATAAATTATGCTAAATAAGTACTGTCACCTTCTAATCATGAAGTCGTCTCCCTCACGGGCTACACAAACGTGGAACGTGACACTAGCGTGTTGTTATCAGCTCCGCCGCCATGAAAACTTTTAGCTGCACATCGGAACACAAAAGCGCATGCGCTACTGCACCAAGAGGTGTAAAATATGAAGAGGTATTACTCTGTCACCTATATCTAACTTTAATCGTTATTTCACAAGGGAAACATTATTATTTACAATGTCGGCCTTGTCAGCAAGCTTTTTTTTTCTTTTTAATTTTTAAAAAATAATTTATGCACTTGTGATCATTCTTTAACCTGGATAAAAATCTAGCTAAACCGGGTGGATAATAAACAAGTTATAAATTAATAATATTCTGTGGAAACCAATTTTGCCAAGAACAAAGCGTAAACATGAGTAATTAATCCTCTAAAGTTATCAATAAATTAAACTCATTCGGCCTGTTTAAAGGTACTGGAGTTCGACTTTCTGTATGAATGCATGTATGTCTAGAGTGGCGTACAGAGTGGCACATCTTCATAAAATAACTTATCCTTGACAGCCTTGATAAACTAGGCTCTTTGCCACCCCCCGATGGTCAAAGGGTGTATTACAGGCACAAATCCAAAGAAAAAGTTTCATTCAATCAAACCAAGATTTCACTCAAATGAATCAGTTTTAATTTTGTGGTCCATGAACAATATCTGAGCTAGAATTAAATCACCTTATTTATAAAACTTTTCTTCAGTTTATAAACATTAATACAGGATAAAATCCACAACATAATACATGTTCCACTGCAAGTTTCAGTTTTCAACTGAGGTTAAATATGCAGCCTTTACTCACATGGTGCCACGAAGGACAACAAAAACTGAACATGAGATATCAGAAACACTTAGATGGAATGATTTTAAATACAATTATATCAGAGATGGGCCTCCAGAGAGAACCGAGCACATAAAATTCAAGAATTGCTTACAGTAAGTCATACTTTTGTGCGTTTGTTATTACTTTCATAGAAAACTCTTTTTTATTAAATATATATTAGCATCATTCTCATCAGTTACATTTTCTTCATAGCTGAAATCATCCAAATATTCATTAAACCTCATTCTCCTAACTCAACACATCCATCTGCTGGTGTCAAAGGGTTTCTTCAGGAAAGTTTCTTTGAGTTTGCATCCCCAACTTCCTGCGCAGACAGGAAGTCCACGATAAGATTAGCGATTTTTCTGGGCCTCTCCAAGGCCACAGAGTGACCACAGCTTTCCAACACATCCACCTGGCAGTGAGGCAGTGTGCCCTGGATCACTGCAGTGCCCGAAACATCCAGCACCTGAGAGAGCAGACAAGTGTGTAAGAAGCTCAGAGTGTTATGACTCGAACGGTCAAGTAGAAACTTACGTCCTCTAAAAAAACTTGTTGATGGACCTTTTCCTCGGCTCATTTCAGTTCCTTATCTTCACTGCTTTTTGTTTTGGATTGTTACTAAATTTGTTGCAGTAAATTTTCGCCCCTCATTTCTGTTCTTTCAGTTCTTTGTTTCAGTTTTATTTATTCATATCATCATTTGCTTTCTTTGAACTTTAATTCATATGTAAGTGCTGTCTGATATCAAAGGAGTAGATGAAGCGTTGCTGTACAAAAAAGATACCATAACTTCCTGTTTACCTCCACTCTTGCCCACATTCACGTTTTAAATGAAGATTAGTGCATGAGGTGTTTTATTTACCAGGTCTTCCTTCCCCCAGACGACCTGCAGAGGCGCTGTGATCAGATGCAGGTGTTCCTGCAGTGAGTGACGTGACTTCTCTCCAACGATCTCCATGAACACTGCAAACATAACACACACACAATGTGCAAACACACACAAAAAATCATCTAAGGGCATGCAGAACAAGCTACTACCTCATACTGGGAGGTACCCAGCTCTTGTGTTTGTGCTGGCTGGGACTGTATAAATGGTCAGAATAGCCGAAAAGAGTTTTAACTGTGGGCAGGACTGAATAAATGACATTTTAAAATGTCCTTGATATTGCTGCTTATGTCAACTTTTAAATGAAAATATGGGAAGTTCAGGATTTTTGACATACAGTAGGGCCTCATTTTTAAGTGAGCCAGGATACAACTTATCACTGGAGACATTTTCAATATATTTCATTCCGTTATTCTAGTTCCAGGAGGTCGCTGACGCTAATGCTAGCAAAAGTCAATAGGAATCTGCTAGCCTGTCATTAAAAACAATCTTAACCACTCCACAGAAAACCCCCGAGGCGAATCATAAATTAAAGCTATGGTCTACTATTTGAAAGTTTGATCATTATTAATAACTTCATTTAGATGATGGTAATTGTCCCATAGTACAATCTGCACAATGTGAACAGAAAAAAAAAGAGAAAAAAAATCCATCAACTCTAGTGACTGCTGGGCTGCAAAAACGTTAACCAATACGAGCCATCCTGGTGGTTGAGAAAGGCAAATATTATATATGTGAGCAGATGTTCTTGTTGTTCATTTATGTGGGATAAATATTACACTGTGGAGCTGTTGTGATAAGGCAGGCTGTGGTCGAGAAGGGGAGCCGTACGTACTCGGTGGGAGGGGGCAGGTTGCTTTTTCCAAAATTTCTCAACTGATTCTGAAATCGTAGACCATAGCTTTAAGACTATCTGTATAAATGTTAATAGAATAATGTAAGAAAGAAAACTAACTTTGCATTTCATTACATTTTGATTGTTGCTGCTGAGACACTTTAAAAAGTTTTGCTTCCTGTATTTGGCAGCAGAGTGACGTCATCTGCTGCTACGTGCGTGAAGGAATTTAATTACACAAATATACAGTCAAAACTACGGCCACGTCTGAAAGGCATGAAGGTATGTCAGATTTTAAAGACAATTTCAAACTTTTTTCATCAAACTAACTGTCACCATGTCTCTATAAACCGGAATACACTGACAAAAGTAGTAACACTACCACTCAGAAGCAAAGTGTATAATTCCACAGCTCGAAAGAAACTAGTTCCTCAATATGAAATGCAAAATTTATCATACAAGGCTAGTTTTACTTGTTTAACACACAAGTTTACTAGTTTAACACGGCATTTACACAGTCTCTCTGATTTGCCTCGGATGTTCTGTGAAGTGGGTAAGATTGGTTTTAATGACAGACTAGCAGATTCCTCTTGACTCTGACTAGCATTAGCATCGGCAACCTCCTGGAACTAGAATAATGAGACGAAATATGTTGAAACTGTCTTCAGTGATAAGTCGTACCCTGGCTCACTGGTAAATGAGGCCCTGTCAAAAATCCTGAACGTCCCCTTTAATGTGACCCTGCAGCAGAGGTGGAAGATCCAGAAAGTAAAACTCTTGCTATTTTTTGGATCTGCCTGTACATTTAGAACAGGTATTATCACTAAGGAGCTGCAGAGGAGCTGTGCTAATTAAATTCAGCTGCTTCAGCGATTGAAGCAGCTGCTGACCAGGAGTTTTACTTTCTGGACCAGGAATTTCTTCCTTACTGCTCTGCTTTATAGTTCACTGATTGTATGTTAAGAATGGAAGACCAACGTAAGAGTCAGGAGCTGTGGTCTGAGGAACGACGGAGAGGAGGAGGTGAGGACGAGTGTTTGTGACTGACCTTCTTTGTAAAAACCATTGTTGGGGATCCTGTTGGCAAGGAGACCACGTAGCACCTGACAACACACACACACACACGAGCAGTTTAAACACTGATGCATTGCCGTCAGAGGTTTTTCCATCGTCTCCGTACCTGTCGGGGGAGGTTGGGGGGTTTGTAACAGCAGAGTTTCAGCATGCTGTCTAACTCCTGGGGGGTGCTGGGGATGAGAGGGATGGGCCTGCTCTGAATGTCAGTGTTTTCCAGCTCCCTCAGACGGCTGATGAACTCGGAGTCTGTGGGATAAACCAGGCCTGCAGGACAGAGAAGAAGAGGAGGAGGAGGAGGAGGCTGTGTAGCTCCTCCGCTTCATCACACAGCGCATATGTCAGATGTGTGATGAGTTTACCTGCTGGGCACACCAAGGTGAGGCTGGACAGGTCAGAGGGGAAGCGAGCAGCGTACACGCCGGCCACGTTCCCCCCCATCGACGTGCCGACCAGGTGGAAGGGTCTTTTATCCAGACCGATGCTCTGCACAAACTGAACAGACAAAAGAGCTAAGAGATGTTTTCTGTTTGTTCAGCAACTTAAAACATCACTTCATTTGAGTTTGAAAGGGCCTAGGGGCCATTTACAGCTGTTGTGAAATGCATGGAAGATGAAGAGCAGTGATGAAAACACTGTTTTGTAAAGCCTGACCTTTGTTAAATGCGAGCTCAGCTTAGTAGTCATACAGACAATTCATTTGTCAAACCGTAAACTTGCGGGATGTGATGTGACTTCCAGGAGGACATTTATCTCTGAGATCATTACTTTTGTTACTTATGTTTAATTTAGTAGTTTTGAAATGAGAAAAATTGAATGATGAATGTGTTAAAAAGAAGCGAGACAGCAGCAGGTGAAGTCTGAAGCAGCACATTTTATGTTGGACTGATCATTTCATTTCTGCAGCACATTTACATTGCATAAAACGTTTTCACACCCTGTTAAATCCCAGGTTTCTGTGATGTTAAAAAAAAAGAAACCACAGTAAATTTCAGAACTTTTCCCTGCTTCAACGTGACCAACAACCTGAATAAATCAATAAATTAACATTAACAAAACAAACAAATTTGTTAGGAGAAAAATATTTGAAAATAATTACAAAGAGCTGGTTGCATGAGCATGGACACGTGTAAACCATTACTTTGTTGAAGCACCTTACGACTTGGAGCTTCTCCAAGGCCATCAGTGCATAACAGGGTTAAATAATGTTATCAGACAATTAAAATCACAATCATACTGAGTAGGCTCTGTGAAATGGCCCACTATTTCATGATAAATATTACTAAATCTCTCTTTGTTTTCACTTCACCATGTAAGGCCTAATTTGTCCTCCAGTCTAAAGAATAAGTGAGGTGCACATTCTTTATGAATACCAGATTATGAATGAGAAATGTTGCATGCATGACTTTTTGTGAGCACAAACTGTTTGGATGTGATAAGGGTGACAGATCTGGATTGGAGATGGGTCAGCTTAGCAACTGTATACTATTCTGCATGTGTTACAACATTTTGCATGTTGAGTAGGGTGTAGTTTGTGTTGAAATTTTTCTGATGGCAGCCATTGCTGCTCCAAAACCTCCACAAAACGTTAATCGCAAATGATGCCAGTAACTCGCCCTCCCACACCCCCATAGTGACTGTGTCTGTCCCCCGGGCCCTTAGAATAAAATCCAAAAACACCTCTAAGGTAAATCACAATAACCTAATAAAAATTAAAACAATAAACATAACAAAACAGAAAAATAAAACTATTAAATGTGGATTATTAAATATCAGATCCCTTTCTTCAAAATCTCTGTTAGTTAATGATCTGATTGGCGATCATCATGTTGATTTATTTTGTCTCACAGAAACCTGGCTGCAGCAGGATGATCATGTTACTATTAATGAATCTACTCCACCCGATTACTTAAATTTTCATGTTCCTAGAGCCGCAGGCCGAGGAGGAGGTGTGGCTGCTATCTTTCAATCAGGGCTATTTATTAATCCCAGACCTACGATTAGTCATAATTCCTTTGAACATCTAATCCTAAGCCTTTCTCATCCTAACTGGAAATCAGAGAAACCACTTTTGTTAGCTGTAGTGTATCGTCCACCTGGACCTTACTCAGAGTTTCTGACTGAATTTTCAGACTTTTTATCAGATTTAGTGTTGAATACTGATAAAGTTGTCGTTTTGGGCGACCTTAATGTTCATGTTGACGATAACAACGACAGCTTAAATATTGCTTTTAAATCTATGCTAGACTCAATCGGTTTTTCACAAAATGTTCACGAACCCACTCATTCTCATAATCATACTCTGGATCTTGTCCTGACGTATGGTATTGACAGTGAGGAACTGAAAGTTTTTCCCCATAATCCTGTTCTGTCTGATCACTTCTTAATAACTTTTGAGTTTACTTTACTTGACTACACGATGGCTGAGAATAAATTCCATTACAGTAGATGTTTATCAGATAGTGCCGTTACCAAGTTTAAAGAATCTATTTCATCACTATTTCCTACAATGCCAGATGTTAACGTCACAGAAAGCATCTATTCAAGCTTTACTCCAGTTCACATTGATCAGCTTGCTGATAAAATAGCAGTTTCAACACGCACAGTACTAGATAATGTGGCTCCATTAAAAAAGAAGATCATCGGTCAGAAGAAGGAAGCTCCTTGGTTTAATTCCCAGCTACGAGCTTTAAAACAGACATCTAGACGTTATGAGAGGAAATGGCGCGCATCTGGCTTAGAGGAGTCTCGCTTAATCTGGAAAGAGAGTCTAATTGTTTATAAAAAATTCTTACGTAAGACTAGAACAGCTTACTATTCATCATTGATAGAGGAAAATAGGAATAATCCCAGGTTCCTTTTCAGCACTGTAGCCAGGCTGACGAAGAGCCGTAGTGCTGTTGAGCCATGCATTCCCCCGACTCTCAGCTGTGACGATTTCATGAGTTTCTTTACAAACAAAATTGTTTCTATTAGAGAGAAAATCCATGACATCCTCCCAGCTACTAACGACTTCTTACCCCCTGCAGGTTTAGAGACATCTGTAGATGCTGAATTATGTCTGGATCATTTCTGTCCTATACAGATATCTGAGTTAACCAAACTAATTGTGGCATCCAAACCTTCTACCTGCATTCTGGATCCCATCCCAACCAAGTTGCTAAAGGAAGTCTTTCCTTTGATTAACACTTACCTACTAGATCTGATTAATTCATCGCTATTGGCAGGATATGTACCTCAGTCCTTTAAGACTGCAGTAATAAAACCTTTACTTAAAAAACCTACTCTTGACTCAGGAGAATTAGCTAATTATAGACCGATATCCAACCTCCCCTTTATGTCTAAAATTCTTGAGAAAACAGTTTCAGCTCAACTTTGTGCCCATCTGAGCAGAAAAAATCTGTTTGAAAAGTTTCAGTCTGGTTTTAGAGCTCATCATAGCACAGAGACGGCACTGGTGAAGGTTACTAACGATCTTCTCATGGCTTCAGATAAAGGATTCCTGTCCATACTTGTCCTGTTAGATCTCAGTGCTGCATTCAACACCATCGATCACAACATTCTGCTACAGAGACTTGAACATGTTATTGGAATTAGAGGAACTGCATTAGATTGGTTCAAGTCATACTTATCTGATAGATTTCAGTTTGTTAATGTCAACAACGAGTCTTCATCACACACCAGAGTAACTCATGGAGTTCCCCAGGGTTCTGTGCTCGGACCAATTCTCTTCACATTATATATGCTTCCTTTGGGTAATATCATCAGACAACATGGCATAAATTTTCATTGTTATGCAGACGACACTCAGATATACTTATCTATGAAGCCTGATGAAACCAATCAGTTTGTTAGATTACAAAGATGTCTTAGTGACATAAAGACCTGGATGACCCTGAACTTTCTGCTTCTAAATTCAGACAAGACCGAGGTTATAGTCTTTGGACCCGAAAAACTCAGGACTAAATTATCTAGCTTTATAGTTGATCTGGATGGCATTAATTTGGCTTCCAGCACCACAGTGAAGAATCTTGGAGTCATTTTTGACCAGGATTTGTCTTTCAACTCCCATATAAAACAGGTTTCTAGAACCGCCTTCTTTCACCTACGTAATATTGCTAAAATTAGGAACATCTTATCTCAGGACGATGCAGAAAAACTAGTCCATGCTTTTGTTACTTCCAGATTGGATTACTGTAATTCCTTATTATTGGGCTGCCCCAAATATGCCTTGAAAAGTCTCCAGCTGATCCAGAATGATGCAGCCAGGGTTCTGACTAGAACCAGCAGGAGAGATCATATTTCTCCAGTTCTAGCTTCTCTTCATTGGCTCCCTGTTAAATCCAGGATAGAATTTAAAATTCCTCTTCTCACATATAAAGCTCTCCATGACCAAGCTCCATTATATATTAGAGATCTCATAGTTCCATATATTCCAAGCAGAGCACTTCGCTCTCAGACTGCAGGCCTTTTGGTAGTTCCAAGGGTCTCTAAGAGTAGAATGGGAGGCAGAGCGTTTGGCTATCAAGCCCCCCTATTATGGAATCAGTTACCACTTCAGGTTCGGGAGGCAGACACCCTCTCTACCTTTAAGATCAGGCTTAAAACCTTCCTTTTTGATAAGTCTTATAGTTAGGGATGGCTAGCCTTCCCTTAGTTAAGCTGCTATAGGTTTAGACTGCTGCGGGACATCCATGATGCACTGGGCTCTTTCTCTCCCACCATCTCTGTCTCTCCATGTAGAAACCTGTGACAGTATTGCATCATTAACTGTGTTCTCCTCTCTCAGCAGATCTGGCTGGATAACGTTGCAGTGTTTGTTGGTCTCCCTTTCTGTCTTCTCCCCCCCAGCCGGTCGAGGCAGATGGCCGCCCTACCTGAGCCGGGTTCTGCCGGAGGTTTTTCCTCCCTGTTAAAAGGGTGTTTTTCCTTCCCACTGTCGCCACCCCTCCGTGCTTGCTCAGGATGGGGGATTGGACCGGGTCAAGTCAAGATTCGATCCAATCTGTTGGTTTCCTTAACTAGGCTATTATGAATCTGACCTGAATTTTTCTGTCTGTTTAAGCGCCCTGAGGTGACATTGTCATGAATGGACGCTATACAAATAAAGTTGAATTGAATTGAATTGAATTGAACTCATCTGATGAGCATTAATGCCCCTTCTGTTCCATCACAGATCTCTTTAAACCGTGACTCTTCTTTAGCCTGGAGGATGCAGTGTGAATAATTCCCAGCAAGATTTTCCCAGCAAATTTTAACATTTGATTTAGCAGATCACAGGACAGTTTGCCACTTTGCCTCAGTCCATTTTAAATCGGAAAGCAGCACAGTGTCTGGATCTTGCTTTATTTTTCCCCCCTATGTTATGGGATTTTTCTTTTTTTTTTCAAAGTGAGACATTCAATTGTCTGATAATAAACCTTTTTTTTAAAAGTAAAAAACACAGTTGCCCTGAAGCACTCCGTTCTTTATTTTCTGACTTTATCCCCTTTTAGCCCTGTGCATGGTTTTAGGCCTCTTTTAAAAAATTGCATAACCATGATGAAATGAGTATAACCACAAGGTCTATTTATATAGGGTCATGTGTGGTCATGTTTATAAATGAGAACTGCTTCTCAAACATTCTTACCTGGAAAAAAGTTAAGGTGATGAATGAATAAATGAATGAATGAATGAATGAATGAATGAATGAATAGTTAAGATGTGTAAATACCAGTACATGTGAAGATGGCACACTGCACAAATACAAAGTTTCAGGCTTACTTACAAACCCCAAAATAAGCAGTTTCAGGCTGAATATGAAAATCTATCTACAGCTGTGTGAAAAAGTTTTTGCCCCCTTCCTGATTTCTTACTTTTTTACATGTTTGTCACACTTGAATGTTTCAGATCATCAAAAAAAATTTATGAGTCAAAGATAACACAAGTAAACAGAAAATGCAGTTTTTAAATGAAGATTTTTAATTGGTGGTGGTGGTGGGGGGGGGGGGGGGGGGGGGGGATCCAAACCTCCATGGCCCTGTGTGAAAAAGTGATTGCCCCCCCTGTTGAAACATAAATTAGTTTAGTAGACCAAAAAGATCCTCTAAAGCTAGACACCATGCTGTGATCCAAACAAAATTCAGTAAAAAATGAGAAACAAAGTAATTGAGATCCATCAGTCTGGAAAAGGTTATAAAAAGCCATTTCTAAAGCTTTGAGACTCCAGCGAACCACAGTGAGATCCATTATCCACAAATGGTGAAAACATGGAACAGTGGTGAACCTTCCCAGGAGTGGCCGGCCAACCAAAATTACCTCAACAGCACAGCTACGACTCATTCAAGAGGTCACAAAATACCCCAGAAGAACATCCAAGAGCTGAAGGCCTCACTTGTCTCAGTTAAGGTCAGTGTTCATGACTCCACCATAAGAAAGAGACCGGGCAAAAATGGCCTGCATGGCAGAGTTCCAAGACCAAAACCACTGCTGAGCAAAAAGAACATAAAGGCTCGTCTCAGTTTAGCCAGAAAGCATTTTGATGATCACCAAGACTTCTGGGAAAATACTCTGTAGACTGACGAGACAAAAGTTTAACTTTCTGGAAGGTGTAGGTCCCATTACATCTGGCATAATAGTAACACGGGATTTCAGAAAAGGAACATCATACCAACAGTAAAATAGGGTGGTGGTAGTGTGATGGTCTGGGGCTGTTTTGCTGCTTCAGGACCTGGAAGACTTGCTGTGGTAAATGGTACCATGAATTCTGCTGTCTACCAAAAAAACCTGAAGGAGAATGTCCGGCCATCTGTTGGTGACCTCAAGCTGAAGCGCACTTGGGTTCTGCAAGAGGACAATAATCCAAAACAAACCAGCAAGTCCACCTCTGAATGGCTTAAGAACAACAAAATGAAGACTTTGGAGTGGCCTAGTCAAAGTCCCCACCTGAATCCAATAGAGATTCTGTGGCATGACCTTAAAAAGGTGGTTCATGCTGGAAAACCCTCCATTGTGGCTGAATTACAACAATTCTGCAAAGATAAGTGAAACAAAATTCCCAACCAGTTATTAGGTTTAGGGGGCTATCACTTTTTCACGCAGGGCCATTTAAGTTTGGACCCCCCCCCCCCTTAAAAATCAAAATCTTCATTTAAAAACTGCATTTTCTGTTCTGTGTTATCGTTGTCTCACATTTAAATTTGTTTGAAGATCTGAAACATATAAGTGTGACATGCAAAAAAATAAGAAATCAGGAAGGGGGCAAAAACTTTTTCATACACCTGTATCTGTCTGTCTGTCTGTCCAGTGCTATTAGGATTTCCGCAATATCTCTAAAAATACAGTAAACAGAGGTTACAGTACCACTTTTCATATTTCTATATATTTTTGTAAAAAAAATTATTTAAAGGCTAATTTATCTTGTATTCATGTGTATATTGAAGTGTGATCAAGCTGGAAGATAAATTTAAACGAATAT
Organism: Atherinomorus stipes; assembly: GCA_023101725.1. Taxonomy (NCBI): domain Eukaryota; kingdom Metazoa; phylum Chordata; class Actinopteri; order Atheriniformes; family Atherinidae; genus Atherinomorus; species Atherinomorus stipes. The sequence continues at coordinate 621,137 of JALJCO010014268.1, read as the reverse complement.
CAGATTTTCTATTTGATTTAATTTTCATCTCATTTTACTTGAGGTGGAAAAAATCCTCATTCATAATACATAAGGGCCTGATTACACTATAACGCAGAGACAGTAGCCTAAGTCTTGTGGCCTTCTGGCCTCTCCTCCAACACGGTAACAGAGTTTTTGGGGTAAAAACGCAAATATCTGACAACAGCCTCCAGAGTGACATTTTCTGATGGTGGGGGGTGGGTCTGGACAGTGCAGCTGGAATCTTTCATCCTTCATGTCATCATTGTGTCCATGAGTTAGGCACATGATCCATGGACTGTTGAAGCCGACTGTTGGACCTGGTTCTGTAGAACATTTATGCGGCCGGGAAGGATGCAGAGATTATTATTGTTATTATTTTTTTGATATACTGTTATGATCCCCGAGGGGAAATTAGGGCTCTGCATTTCACCCATCTCTGTATGTATCAGAGAGCAGTGGGCTGCTACTTAAAGCACCCAGGGAGCAGTTTGTGGGGGTTAAGGGCCTTGCTCAGGGGTCCACAGTAAATTGTTATTAATTATTATTAATTACTATTATAGGAGCCATAATCAGCTCCTCCGTAGAAGCGGACATGCAGTGCTTCTGTTGTGTTGTTTTTTCTGCTTTTATCGGGATGGGGTCACATCTGGATGTGTGGATGAAAAGTTTCACTGCCCACTGGAGACCTGACATGCGCTCCGTTTCTGCTCATGTTTGCGTTTTCCTGCACGGAGACTTTTTATATCCCACTGCTGAGAATCTCCCTCTCTCTCTTTTCCAGAAACGCAAAGGCAAAACATTTGTGTTTTCCTTCATTGCAAAATCGTGATTTTAGCGGGATAATTTGCTGATCGGGAGCACGGTGGGAGACGACATTAAAAACCTGGAGTCTCCCACGCGATTCGGGAGAGTTGGCAAGTATGGACAAATAGCACCAATGTGGAACAAAAATGCGTTTTCCCTGCGAGCCAGCGCACAGTGACATTGGAAGAGAAGATCACCGGGTGTGGCTTACTACCCCTGCAAATTGGAAAATTTGTTCAGTCTTCAACTCTTCTTCTGTCCCTTCGTCTTTCTTTTCCTCTCTTCCTCTGGTAATGTTTCCTTGTGTTTCTGTGCTGAATCCAACACGGTGCGCGTTCAAAACAGCCGCTGTGTTCATGTCAGGTTCATATCCATTTGCTAGTAAGCAACAGACTTTTGCTACCAAGCAGTAATAAACTTTGGAAAACTTGCTTTTAGACCCAGTAGGATACAGTAGTGGTCCCCCTTTTGTCTTTTCTTCTCCTTTGGCTCACCAGTCTCCATCATTCACACTGTTATTCACACTGTTTCTAACTGTGGTGCGGACTAGAGGACTCTCATTCAGGACCTCAGCACTAACCAACCCGGTGACGTCAGAGCTTAGACAAGTGCAACATGGCGGCGCCCTTGTCCTAAGAACATAAAACTTTGCTACGTTTTTCTTTTATATGCTTGTATTTTTCACGTTTGGTATATAATTACTGATAACACCAGGACTCAATCTAGGAAATAAAGTTGGGTTTGGTTGACCGTTTCATTTCCACTTTAAGACCTAACTTGTGCCATATCTATGCTTTATAAAGCAGACCGAAAAAAAGAGATTTAGCTTCTTTATTAAGACTTTCACCTACCTGGTGGATTCGGTTGACCTGACCCTGGATGCTGTAATCCTCGACACCAGTGCGACTTGTCCCCTCATGTCCTGGCATGTCCACACACACCACATGCTGATCTCTGGGGAGGTACTGGAGGAGAAAACAAACACACCTAATACTCACAACATGCAGCACAAAGTCTGAGTTTGATTTATTCAAACTGGAGAAAAGTGTCAGCAAGAAGTGAGCACAAAACCATCTGCATACTGTTAACAATTTTTCCCAAAATACAATGCAAAAAGAAAAAAAAAAGAGCAGGCAGTGGCTGTAAACTCTCTGTTGCAACAACCTTATTAAACAATTTAGTAGAATATCTGCTCCACATGTTAATTCTTCCTTTTTTTGCTTCCTTATTCTCTGTGATTAGTGTGTGATAGCAGCAGCATCTGTGAGTGTTGCAGTACATTGATGACGGGCAGCCACATGTCCTTGGTGGCAGAGAAGCCATGCAGCAGCAGCATCGATGGCGTGGTCTCGTCCGGCGTCCCACGACTGATATAACAAAAGCGGTAACTTCCACTGTGAGAGTAATGGAGCGCCAGTCCCAGCCTGCGACGCCAGTACCTGGGGAGTGTCAGGGCAGAAGCGTCAGCTGTTACGTCTGCGCATCGTCTGAATCTGTCCATAAAATGCTTAAAGGAAGCGAACTGGACATCGGTAACGAACCACAGTTAAATAACTACGTCCCATCAGCAGCCTGGAGGAAGCTGTTCACACTGCACAAAGCTCGATTTATAGTTGTGTAAGGAAGTTACAGAGAAGAGCGTAAAATCATAGAAATTTTCCAGACTTGGCTGATGATACGAAATCATTCATTTCGACATACAGCCGCTGGATATTTCTGGACATCAAATGTGTATTTATAAGGAGTGATATAATGTAACAAGTTAATAAAGAAGTCTCTACTAAATTAAACATGCAGTGAAATCTTGCTAAGGGGGAAAAAGCATCACAACACAAGAACAAGGAAGAAAGTCCCAATAAACTCAGACCATGACCAGCTTTTCCACCCTGTTGCCAGCTTTCTTGGCCTCTTTTCTGTGTGTTTGTCCGTCTCACACAACAATCATATTTCTATCCAGACATTAATCTCAGCAAAAACGTCCTGACGGTTGCTCACCATTTATCTCATGTCCTAATTTATTCATTTAAAAAAAAACCACTAGTTTACATTTTTATAGGGGGTGCACAATAAGGATCGGGTCGATAATTATCAGGCCGATAACTGGAAATTATGACGTCACTCCGATTCAGTTATTGGTATCGGCCATTAGGAGCTGAAATTTATCGGTTATCGATATCGCTTTTTAAAAAAGGTTATCATGAGTCCCTTCTTCTTCTTTTTTTTCAAATACCATGTTTGTGTGTCAGCTCTGGAAACAAGCAGTTTCAGCTGTTTATTTGTTTTTCCCTTTCTCTTACTTTAAATGCATTCTCCTCTTCATGTTTTTACTTCTTAAGCTTCGCATGTGCTGTTGCCTGTTTTTCTGTAAAACAGTTAATATGATATGCCATTTATGTAAGTTTCTCACTGAACATCATCTCTACAACCACAGATTCCACTTTCTTCTTCGTCTTCATTGCCCTTTGACCAGGACTATTCCTTTATGTACCTTAGAAATGACCAGTGACGTGTTTTTCCATGTTTTTGGCCTATCTGCACAGTTAAAATAATGTAAAACCACCCACCTAACGTTGTCTCAGTGTTTGGATTTGTTTGCTACACTTCATTGACGATTGCATCATGAAGAAGGTCCTGGATGATGCTGGGTTTGCAGGGAGACTGAAACTAAAAGACAGGGCTGTTGCAACACTATAAACCCCAAGTTTTAATCTCAAATGGGAAGTAAAACTATTCCAGATTACTTAGGTATGTTAGATGGTTCCACACTTTCAACCTAACCTGTTTGTGACGGCATACATACAGTAGTAATTTTGAAATTCAATTTGCAATCTGGGATTGAAATGCCCACTTTTACGTCACCAATTTTTACACAAAAAGGGAAGCAATAAGGATTTAAGCTCAGTTCTGAACAACCTTCATAAGGAGGGAGCTGATTGGTCGCTCACTTGTGAGAGAAATTTTCTTCTTATCATATCCTGAGAGTGTCGCTCTGACCCTGACGGTATCATTAATCTCTCTCTCTCACATGTCAATATACAATTTCTGCGCTTGCACACATGTGGAGAGAACATCTATTTTATCTATTCCTCAGCCTCTCAGTTCGTAGACATTTATATAAACTTGCTACCATCAGCTCGCCCACTCATTACGTCGTTTTAATGGTGCATGTTCTTTTTAATAACCATAACTTGCTCAATTTTTCAACCAATTTTCAAACGGTTGTTCATTGCCAGATCGTTGCTGTTATTCCCCCAGTGTCTTCTTGTCTTTTGCCCCGTTTGAGTTTGCATTTGTAAATAAAACCCTTGTTTCTTCATCGCTTGCCTCCAGTCATACCCAATGTTTGATCTTTCATCTGCACTGCTAAAGAACTTCGGTCATAAAGCTGCTGAAGAAGAACAAAAGCTGCAACATGAAGGAGCTGAGTCACTGTGTGCATGTTTGTGGGGGAATGAAGCAGCAATGATAATCCTGTAGGAACCTACAGGCATGCTCTGTTTATAACAGCTAGTCAAAGTCCAGGGGGAAGGTCACAGTGACGCGTAACATAAGATCATTAAGATCAACACGGATCTATGTTTATGGCTTCATTGAAACAAACCTCTAACTAACCCAATATAGGAGCACATCCAACCTCAAACATGTTCTGTCTCACTGAAGAAAACCTGTTATTTACTCCTAATGTAAATCATTTGGAACTGTTGAATTGCATTTACAGGAATGAGTGCAGCTGTTACCAGCTGGGGAAAAACGTCTTTCACTTCAGGGGACAGTCTTCACCACCATGACAGTGCTGTCCTTTGTGCTCAGTTTCCAATAGACGAACAGGAAACAGTGCGTGTCTGAACGGGGGGTTACAGTGTTTTTTGGAGAAAGTTGAACCCCTTTCACTCAGGGTAAAAAATGAAACCAACAGCTACAACTATCTGGGAGCAACTGGCTTTTGTATACAATGGGAAAGTGTTTCATCAACATCTAACCCTTTACCAAAAGACTGCAGTGGTTGCTGGTATTAGCAGACATGCAATCAGAAGACTCAGATGGAGGCAGTGGAGTATAAAGGGATGCAAGACTGAGCACAGTCCTGAAATAAGTTTGAAATGATGCTTTCTCCAGCATCTTAAATGAAGGCTCTGACAGATGAAGGAGTGACCCAGGTATCCATAATTTATTTAATAAACTTTGCACATTTAATGAGTCACATCCAGATGTTTACTCCCTGGAATGAAGGTGGGGCTGTCTCTATTATCTGCACAATTTCTTGCTTCTTTATGTCTTAAAACTACAAACTGAGAACTAACTTTAGCAGTGACTGATTCACGTGTTGCTGCCCCGATAACGTCATTATGCAATTTAGTATCCAGAGGACACATGCAGGACATCAAGTTTTTCCAAAAGGACAAATATAGAAATAGATTTTTGTTTAAGTAGAGAATTGTTGGTAATCTTAGAAAGTAGAAATGATCATTCTTGCTTGAAAAGACTTTTTCCACACATGCCAACTGGCAAGAGCATCAGCTAGATAGCAAAAGGCATCGCTGCATTTTATCAGTCTGCACAGCAACGGCAGCTTACTGTCATTTGTTGGGTCTCTATTGATGGTTTTAAATTCTGTTTAGAAGGTGTGGAAGGGAAAGGAGAGTCATGTGGGTGGAAAAAAACAAAAGCAACTTTCCACTAACGCACAAAAAGATAGAATCTGGTCAAAAAAAGAAATCATGAAAAATTTTTCAACCATTCTTCAAAGAGCCCCATCCCCAGGTGTTCTGTGTTGCACCAGGTTGCTAACATTTTCAAGTTTACATGGGGAAAAACACTTTTGCACGCTCTGCAGCTTCTGCTTGGGGTATGTTGCAGAAATGCTGGAAACTCAGTTAATAGCATTGAGAGATGTTAAATCCAGATTGAGAATCCTTGAGTCGACTCAGTAACATGCACTTGTTTGTCTTAATGTGCTTGTAAATGTAATCGTTTCTCTTTTTGCTTGTCTTTTGGTTGTTGTAACCGGTAACTTTGTAATTGTGTTTTGTATCTGTTGCTGCCTGTTTTGGACCAGGACTCCCCTACACCACAACTACGTATTTCAGTGAGATAACAAACTCCATCCATTTGAATTATGGGTCTGGAACTTCAACAAGAAAATGAAATTTATGTAATTCAACCAAATAAAATTGAGAAGAATGGACGACATAGTATTAAAGTGACAACAGCTAATAGAAATTACCCAATTCATTAATACAGTATGTTGCTGTTAATAAGGTTTATGTCAAACTGTCAATGAAGTTTATAAGTTTATAACTTAATTTATAAACTCCATAAATTGTTAAAGTTTATAAACATATCAGCCGTATTAAATAAACCTTATTAACAGAATCACATTAAATTTATTATATACTGTATACTGGGTAAATTCTGTTGGCTTTTGTTACTTTAATCCCTTGTATTCCTTTCTTCTCAGTTTTATTTGATTGAATAACATAATTTTCATTTTCTGGTTAAGGTTATAGACACATAATTCAGTTGGATGGAAATTAATTAACTAACTGAAATACGTAGTTGGGCCAAATATTTTTTTCAGTGTGTAAGAGAGGTTCTTAATCTCAATGGGTTTTTTTTTCCTGTTAAATAAATAGATAAATGTTGCCATCTTTCCATTCAGAATCCAGTGTTTGTGAGGTTTGCATGCGTTCACTGCTCTGCCATGACTTTGGTCTGCAGAACCGTGTATTTTGTCATATGACGCCATGAATCTGTGGTGAGCTTTGCCAGTCTTGTGCTGATGGGACTAAAAACTAAAACTTAACAATTTTCATCAAACTCAAAAAACAAAAAATTCAGGTCAAACTTTGGTGACAAAGCTCGCCATTGACAGCCGATTTAGGGATGGACCTTCTGTTGGAGGCTTTATTGGAGGCTTGGTACTGTAAGTTACTGTATGTGGTGGTAGTTATGCATTACTAGATGCTGGTTCAAACATCGAGATTATAGTCACACAACTCTTTCAGTTTAATGACAATTTAAAAGGTAGAAAAATATTTAAAAAGTTGTTTTTAAGGTAGAGTCCAGAGTTCCTCCTTGTTTCTGTTTGCTGCTGAGACGGATTTCACCTGCACAAGTCTAGCATTTATTTTCAGGGGGAAACTCCGGACTCTACCTTTAAAAACCTGATGCAAATTAAGTAAAAATGAACCAACTTAGCAAATTGTGTAAAACCTGGCATCATGTGACTCCCAGCTGCTTTCGGTCCACACTGACAAACAATAAACTCATACAACTGATCCGCATCTTACAATATCAGTACATTTAAAATCTTGTGGCTACCAACAAAAACCTTTTTTTTTTTTTTTAACTTTGTGAGGTTTGTTTTTGGTTAGGACACCTACATCCAAAGGAGTGGAGTTATGCAGTGATTTTTTCCAGCTGGTATGTTTCGACCACAAAACAGACCAGATAAGGCATAGTCTACTTTATGACTGTGAAGTTTTGTGATTTTAATTAGTAGTGGCAATGCTTGGTAGAAACTTTTCTTCTAGTCACTTTGGCATGCTGCATGTTAATTGTGTTTCATAAAGTGCACATTGTGCACTAGTGCAGATTGTCTGAACTGCATACATCAGGATTCAGCCAGGTCCTCATAATGAAAAAAGTGGCACTGGCTAAATAAAGGTTGAGAATCATTGAGCTAAATAAGGATCAGTCTAAAATAATTATCCATAATGTGTGTTTATGAACCATGTTGCTAATGGCAATCAGAGAAGAGTGTATGGTTGCATCTCAAAAACATATTTACAGTACTCAGATGCTGATTGGATACACAAATGTTTTGTTTGGGGTTTTTTTTATACAAAATGTGAAAAGAGAAGTAAAAGATAAATGCTAATCGACACAAAGCACTGTGTTGTTTTTTTTCTGTGAGGGTGTTGTGTTTTTACCAGTTGTATGCCTTGAGAAGCACTCCAGGCCAGAACAGAAAGGAGGTGATGAAGGCGAGGACGGGCAAAACCAGAATCCCTCCAGTAAGCATTACGGTTTTAGCCACACTCAGCTCCATCGCAGCAAATTCCTTCAAGACCAAACAAACAAATTTCATCACATAAATAAATACGACCAACTGACTACAGGTTGTTTTTTGCAGCAAAAATTAACACAAACCATTTAATGTGAAAATAGAAACTTACTCAAATTGTTAAAGCAAAGATTAACCAAGTTAACTAATCTGAAAGAAAATACACTGCTGGTGTCACTGGGATGTTGCAGTGATATCATCAGAGCTAGAGATGCACAATATTGGAATTTTGGCCGATATCCAATATGCCGATATTTTAAAACTCATGTGGCTGATAACCAATATCGATACCGATATCAAAGCTGAAAAAAAAAAGCAGTCATTGCAAATAGCAGTTTTGTCATCCATTTCCGACACTTTGAAAAATAGGTGTGGGAAAGAATATTGATACTCTGAAATATCGGGATATTTTCATATGCCAATATCGAATCATTATTCAAAACACGGTATCAATCTATTTTACTTGCAAAATCTCGCGAGATTTCAACGTTCTGTTACAAAATCCCAAGATATTTTGTGAATTTTCGCAAGATTTTGTAACAGAACGATGACATATCACAACATTTTGTTAGTAAAATAGATCGATACCACATTTTTAAATGTCAATATATCAGCATATGAAAATATTGCGAAATTTTTGTGAATTCTCGCAAGATTTTGAAACAAAACGATGAAATATTGTGAGTTTTCGTGAGTAAAATAGATCAATACCGTGTTTTTAAAAGTCAATATGATATCAGCAAATCAAAATATCTCAAAATTTTTGTGAATTCTCGCGAGATTTGTACCAGAACGATGACAAATCATGAGATTTCATTAGTAAAATAGATCGATACCACGTTTTTAAATGTCAATATATCAGCATATGAAAATATCGCGATATTTCAGTGGATTGATATTTTTTTCCCACCCTTAGTCTTCAGATATTGTAAAGTCTGTAAAAATGAAGGTTTTGAAGAAGAAGTAGAAGTTTTTTTTTTTTTTTTTTTAGACTTTAGAAACAGCGGGCTGATCGGTAGAGGGCCGATTATATCGTGCATCCCTAATCAGAGTTTGTATCTTCAGGGTGTCCGTGACATTTTAGCGTCACATGAAATTAGCTTTACACATCAGACCAGTGGAGCTGGACCCTTTGCATATATCATTCAGCTGTCACTACAAAAGGGACACAACAAAGGCAATATCATTAATCTGCTGTGTAGACATGATGAAATCATGTTTTTTTTTTTTTTTTTCCATCATGACAGCCTGTTGGATTATCGGTCATTAATTACGCTTCATCTTGGTTAACCTCACTTTCTGTTTCACCTCCCTGTGCATTTTGCTGAGTTTGCTTTTGGCTTGTTAATACAAGTTATTACTTTTGCCAGTCTGCATTTGTGTCTGCCGCAACACACACTTTCAGCATTAACATGATGAAGTGGTGCATTTTTAAACTAAACCTTCCCAAGCAGCAAGTGAAGCTGAAAATAAACAGAAAATAAACACAGAGAAGAGGGAGGAAACAAGTACTTTCCACTTAAGGTTTCTTTTGTGAATTGTCAACTGTCGTCTTCCTTCACCTCCCATCAAGTCACAGTATAAAGTAGGGGTGGGTGAAGAAATCATATCTTAGATTCAACAATTCTTTTTAAATATCGTTTTGTTTTATTTTAACCATAAAGAGCATGAATGCAATGAAAAATCTCTATTAGGAGCTACAGCATGGAAGCACTTTGACTTCTGTAAAGCTGAACTAAAACATAACAAAGATGAGAAAACATATTCTACATGTTTCCAGCCGAGGAACGATTAAATACATCCAGAGGACAATCAAGAAAAGCTTCACCCCGACTCAGAAAAGGCAAAGCAGTTTACAATTTTTACTGTTTTTTTTTTTCTTTTTAATTACAACCATCTTCAGTCTTACAATAAGCTTCTATGTCCTTTTAAAAAATTCTGAACATGGCAACGTCTATTAATTTACTACAGACAAACTTTATATTGACCAGTTGATTGGTCGCACCTATTCTATTTGTTTCATTATTAACTAAATTAATAATCCATATATACTATTACAATATGTTTATTTGAAAGGATCAGGTCACCACACTGTGACATGCATGCATCTAAATACATAAATAAACCTATACATGTTTATAAGAACTATGAAAATGTCCCATCTAGAACTACAATAAAAATAGTCTGAAAACTTTTGTTCTTCTCACAAGAAGTGCGCAGTTCCTGGTGAAAGTTTCTGTGGTTGGAAAAGCATTTGTCTTTCTGTTGCTGTAACTCACACCACTCTTTATCAAATCAACATGACAGATAATATGTTAATCTGCAAACATGCCTGGTCTTGAATTACAGATGAGATCATGTGGAAGGAAAGGTTTCCCTGTCAACTTCATCTGATGAGGAGGTGACAGGTCCAAGCCTTCAACTTCTTTTCAATAAAACAAATAAGCTTACCTTGAGACTCTGCTTTTGCTGTGGTGGTGAAATTAATTGAAGATGCACAAAGTAATGAATCAGCATAAAAGTTGAAGGACAGTAAGATAAGTTTTAAAGGAAGAGATAAAACGGAACTTCGCTTTCAGCGTCACGTTACAGGTTTCCTGAACATCTCACGAGATCATTTACATTTTCCACTGACGGTTTAACGTTGGACCAACAAATGAAAGGGATTTCTTTTCAGTCAGTAAGACGGATAATGTTCTCCCAGTGTCATTTTAACGTGCTGGAAACATCACACCTCAAACATGCTAACTCTATGAATAATGTATTCACGTTAATGGAGAGACTGAAGGACACAATCAAAAGCTGAAGACGCGTCTTCTTTCGTCCTGTCTTGTATAACATTTTAATAAGCACATGTACCGGCGTCGTACCGTACCTGTCCGGGTCCTCTTCGATCTGTCACCACCACTGGTTGCCCTCCATTCAGTCTGCTCCTCCTCCTCCTCTTTCACCCAAATTACACAACAGCTTTCATCCGCACTTAAAGGGAAACAGCAGCGCTGCGTTCAGGGACCAGGGGAAATAGCAGAGGTTGATCTGTTTGAGTTTAAAACAAAGCACAGCACGTCCACACGAGGGCGCCACCTCCCTAACTGTGTTTCCATAGTCCACAGACATCTGGACACGTACCTGTCTGACAAAAATAAGACAAATATAATATTTTACTTTTCTAAAAGCAGTTTTTCCCTCCTAAATTTTTCACTATACCAGCAGAATTTGCTGGGGGAAAAAAAAAAAAGTTCAGGCAAGATTGATATTAAAACCATTTAAGCCGAATCATGCAATCCCAGTCAGTTTATTGAAACAAAATCTGAAAACAAGCAAAACAAAAAGCAAAACAAAATTTTCCTTGTCCCATTAGCAGAATTGTTTGCTTATTACAAGTAAAAAAAATTTAAAAAAAAATAAAATTAAATTTTGGCCATTCTTAAAATAATTGGAAAAAAGATTTTTAAATTTAAAAAAAAAAACTCTGTAATAATAAGAAAATTTTCTTGATATGATTTGCTGAAATCCCTTAAAACAAGATTTTTTTTTTTTTTTTTTGGGGGGGGGGGGGGGTGTCTAACTCATTACTAGCCTAATTAAGTGGACAGTGAATACACTGCTTCTAAATCATGCTCTCATATTTGGTGTTTTTGTTTTATGGCGGTACACATTGACACATTGAGCTAAGATGTATAAGATGTTAAAAAAAAAGGTTGCATTTTGGCTGCATATGAAGGCAGTATCATTATCACATTTTATCACATTCAGTTCATTTACTTGTCTGATGGGTAGTGTCTGAATTAATACCCTGTAACAACCAACATTCAGTCTTTTGCTCTATTTTTAAATGAAAGAGTAAAAGCTTCAGAAATAAGTAACTGGAGTTTTTTTTCAGATGAAGTCATTCAATTAGTTTGGTTGATTATGAGGCAATATAAAGAAGCTGTAAATATCAAACTGTGAGTTTTATATCTTTATTAATGTGGGGGAAACTTTCAGTTGTGTAATAAAGTTCAGTTTTAACCATATTAGTCCAGAATCATGGAGGACAATGTGTGTGTAGAAGCCGAAGAAGTGATGAGTAATATGTTCAACTTTGTGAACCCATACTGCCCCCCTACACAACGCTCTATTAAAGGCCATAAAACTCTGCAGATCAAATTGAATTGTCTCACTTTTGGGCTAAAAATATCCTGATCTGGTTTTTCTTTCATGGTTCAGGAAGCGGCTGTCAGACGATCAGCTGGGTGACGTGACTGCCCGGGAACGCCGACCCAGAAACCACAGGAATACCTCACATTCCTGCAGCACGTAGGTCAGCTCACACACACAGAGCTGTGCAGCCATGCAGTCCTACCTGATCCTGGAGTTTTCTGAATGTGGAGCTCTGCTTTAAAACTGTCAAATACTTTGGTCCAGCTGGATGGATTTATTTGAAATATAATCATCTGATTTCCTCTAAAACGTGCAGTCATTAATTACTGATTACTGGATGTCATTCTACGATGGATATAAAATATAAAATATTGGTTTTAGAATTGCTTAGAGGATCAAAATGAGCTCTATTCTACCTAAACATTGACTTCACTGTTATTTCTAAAGTGACTGTTATTCACATTTGATTAATTAACTTTTTAAACAGTGAGTCTGATATTATAAACTTACAATGTGTAAGTTTATCATGGCTCATTTCACAGTCATCATCTTATGGATTTAATTAAATGCTGGCATTGTAAAAATGTTTGACTTGAGTAACTTCAAAGCCATTCAAGGGAAAGCAAAAGGGGAAAATAAAGCTTATAAAGGAGTGAAATTCAAATGGCCCAGTTGAAGGATTTCGGGGGGTAAAACCAAAAGGAGGAGCTGGGCCTGAAAGTCTTATGCTGTGACTGAATGATGTCAGATGACAGAGGAGTTCACTTTCACTTACATAATTTTCACTCAAACCAGTTATCAGTTGGAAAAAAAGTCTTTTGTTGAATAATTTTTGGTGGAAAAACAAATATAAAGCAACATCTGGGTGTATCAAAAACTTTGTTTTTAGCAGTCTTGACTACACTAATGCAGTTTTTATAGGTCTCATTAAGAAAAATCACCCAGAAACTGCAACTAATCCAGAATACTGCTGCTTGTTTCCTCACAAAGACCAAAAATAGGGATCATATCACTGGCTCTCACTTCTTTATACTGGTCTTCATATGAGCCAAAGAACTGATTTTAAAATGCTGTTGCTGGTGTACAAGACTGAATGGCTCTGGTCCAAAGTATTTATCTGATCCGCTGATGCCATATGAGCCACAGGGACTTCCAAGCTCATCTGGGTCCAGTTATCTCTTCATCCTGGGAGTTCAAACTAAACACTAAAAATCTCCAAACAACTAGAAAACCTGAAGTCTACATCAAACTTTAGGTCTTTTAAATCAGACTTTTAAGAAACATTTTCAATCAATTTTCTTGAATATGTACACAGATGATGATACTGATGATAATTAAAATAGTTTATTTCCTGTTATAGCTGTTTGTATTATGCAATCAGCCTCCTAACATAATTGCTTAAATCGTGTTTTGGCCAAATTTGACATCTTCCCTAACTCTTCTCTCCTAATGCTGCAGGTTCACTTTGCATCATTGCCTCTAAAACCTTAAAATATGATGTACACAATAATGTTATATTGGACAATTAACTCACTGTATGCATTCTTTTGTCTGACTGTGACATTTGATCATGTACATCCCATTAGGTCATATGAAATGTGCTATATGGATGCTTTGCAGATAAGGAAACATTTAAAATAACTGCTGTTTTGGCTTGGATTCATTTCTTTGCATTCATAGCAAGTCATTGACTGTTGACCATGCTCTATAATCTGTCTCTCAGATTATAGAGCATAATACAATACATGGCCTGGCCCAAAAGAAAAACACATCACAACCTCAATCTAACTAGCTAAATACCAAGGTTAAAATAGTTTGGGATTTTTAATAAGTTTCAGTTTTTATTTAGTTTTGACTTTTTGTTTTTCAATTTAGTTAGTTGTTTGATCAGATTTGCTAGTTTTTATTAGTTTTTATTTTTTGGAAAATGCTTGGATTTAGTTTAGTTTTTATTAGTTTCAGTGTTAGTTTTTAGTCTTCCCCCCCCCCCCCCCCTAAATTATACGCATTTGCCTGATGTGACATTCAGAATCATCAGAAAGTCAGTCAGAGTAAAACCGGTAGAGCAAAGTAAAAAGATTAAATAGAAATAGATTTCATATCAACCCAAAAGACTGATGCACTGTATTAAACAAATTTACAAAGACTAAAACTAAAGATGTTTTTTTTAAATAGTTTTAGTTAGTTTTGCAAAAACACAATACAGTTTCAGTTAGTTATCGTTTTCTAAAAAACTCATTTTTATTTCTATTTCAGTTAACGAAAATGTTTTTTCAATTTCAGTTTTTGCTTTTTTTGTTAGTTTTAGTTAGCTAGAATAACTTTGCTAAATACAGTAGCTACGAGCCTTCAATTGGCTAATGGCACGGGTGATTATCTTTCAGCTGGCAACATATTATTTAACCCAGCTGATGCAACGAGTAGCTTCTCATCTCTTAAACAACCATGTGGAAAGACATCCCGTAGTCGTGGAAAAGATGTCTGTTTATGAAAGGGCAAATCATTGGCATCAAGCAGAGAAAACAACTAAGGAGATTTCATGGAAATTGGTTCCAAACTGTCAAATGAGTCATCAAAAACTGGAAAGATAGTTGGGAACCATTGTCTCTGAGGAAGAAATGGGGTTGGAAAAAAATCCTGAATGTTTGTAAATGGTAATCTTTTAAATGTTTGGTGAAGTCAAATAAAAGAAAAACAACAGTAGAACTCAGGGCTATGTTTAATAGTGAAAGAAAGAGCCTTTCAGCATGCACAGAGTGAAGGGAACTGATTGGGACTGAAAAAAACATAAGAAAACCTCCAATCAGTGAGACTGACCGGATTAATAGACTTCAGTTTGCTCAGAAGCATCGAGATTGGAGCAATGGATGAAGGTCATGTGGTCTGATGAGTCCAGATTTACCCTGTCCCAGAATGATGGGATCATCAGGGTAATAAGAGACGAAGTGAAACAGCCATCATGCATCGTGCCTGTGGGGGCAGTCTATGATCTGGTGGGTGCTGCACCGGATAGAAATAAATCTGGTGACATTGCACAGGCTTATCCAGCAAAATATGAGAGCATGACCTGTTTTGGGGTGGTGGTGGCAATTTTTGAGTGTCCAGGCAGTGTATAATATAATATAAAATGATATATGATACATATATATATATATATATATATATATATATATATATATATATATATACTGTATATATATATATATATATATATATATATATATAAATAAATAATGCAACATCATATAATATCATTATGTCTAGCTAAATTGCTTCTGTATGGAAAAATTTTTTTTGGGGGGGGGATTGTAATCAGCATAAAGCACCAGCTGAGACAAGTGTTCATGAAACAAAACAATATATATGAAGTTTTACTGTTTGTTAAACAAATTAAACTCAACAATAATGAAAACCCTTATTATTATTATTATTTGTTGTTGTAGTTGTAGTAGTGGTATTGTTATTATGATTAGTAATGCAGTTTTGAATATTGTTATTTGGATTATTCCCTTTGTTTTGTCTGTTCTTTTTTTTTTTGTTGACTTTCTTGTTTGTCGCACTACATGTTCAAAATAAAACAAACTAAAATAAAAAAATTAAACAAGAAATAGAATTTATAAACAAAAACTACATACAATTTCAGCCAAACAAATTAAATGTTTAATGTATGCTCAGTTAAACAAATGCTCTAGTAAGTGGTAAATACTAATGATATAAAAACTGCTGTAGAAAACTAAATTATTCAAATTATTTATGGTTTATTTTCACTCTGTCCAGTTCTATCAGGTCTAATCACCACATAAAACTTTTTTTTGTCCTAAAACAAATGTTAATATGTAAAACCTGCAAAGATTGAAACTCAATAGATCAGGATACATTTTCTGTCAAAATTATTTAACCTAAACAGGAACTCTCACAATTTCTGAAAACCATAACCAGAAGAACTCAAAGTGTTTTTATTCTTCATCTAAATTATTCCATCTGCATAGTATAATTTGTTTTCTACCACAGGAAAAAAAAAATCAAAATGCACACCTTTAGAAAAATATCTAGCATCTTTAGTAAAATAAAAGCATTTCTCTTAAAATCACAGATTTAAATAAATGTTTATGACTTTATAAATTGTTTCAGAAGGATTTTTTGTTTTGTTATTTATAAAAATGCAAACTATGAAATCAATCTTTCATTCCTGTCAAATTCTGAGAATTAACATGAGTTCTTATGTTATTTTCAAATCATTTTAAAAAATAGACAAACTCTCAAACATTAAGGAGTCACATGGAGATTATTCTACTCCAAATATCATTTTCCTTTCCCCAAAACTGAGAAACTTGCAGGACGAAAAATTCAGAAAAATAAATATGTAATCATAAAGCTTTGAAATTCAGCCTCACTAGAAAAGAATTAGCTCAGTTGTTGCAACTGCGAATGGTGAAATTATTCTTCCTGCAGTTTTGTAATAGAGCTAAAATCTGCCGTGTCACTTTATTTATCTTTTATAACCTCCATTTATACTTTTCTTTAGGTCGGATCAGTTTCTCAAATTATTTACCTGATTTTATTACATTTTCTAAATTGTCAGATCAGGGCTTCCGTACAAGCTGCAGGGTGAAACCAGGTCGTCTGGCTTCTGTCACCGTCAGTGCTTTAAGAGCTCATAGGTCAACAAAACGTTAAACACATTCGTGTCAACTATGCACTTCTCTACATCTATTGAGTCTCTAAGTGCTTCAGTTTAATGTCCTGTTAAGTATTTCAAACAAGATTAAATCATCTGGTCATTTTGTCTGTGTATAATTAAAATATTTCTGACACTGAAAAGTCAGCTGAACACAATCTAAAGCCTTTTTCAGCCTGTTTCATTTTCCATTAATGCTATATTTTATGACTGTTTATCACTGGTGTGACATAGTGTAGTAATATTTTTATTCAACACTGCTTGTTTTATAGTATAACATAGTTTTTCTGTGTCAGTGCTGACATGGAGTATCCAGGCTTTGTCCACATTTCCAGCAGCAGTAATGTTGAGGATGCCATGTCCGTCCATCTTTCGCCGTGAGGAAAGATTTGCAGAAGATAAGCTGATGAAAAAAGAAGAAGTTGGTGTCAAAGGGGAAACAACAGGAGGGATGTTTACTCATTATGAAACAGAAAAGGAATAGCTGATAATGCTTGCAGAAATCAGATCTACAGGTATGAGAAAATTCTGTAGGTGTGCTGACACGCAACAGATTTGTGTTTTCCAGACTGAAATTCTTAGAGTAGCAATAAGTTTCATTGTACAGTATGGATTGATTTGAAACAGGCTGTCACTCGGAAGCCAATAAGCTGAACTGAACTGGAGGTTTTTGTATAAAGGAATGGGCCAAAATACCACCAGACTTCAGGGACTTGTCTGTGCAGGAGGTGTCCACAGGTTGTTATTGAGGCAAAAGGAGGCTCCAAGCTTGAATGGAACTATTTCTTTGGGGTGCCCAAATTTATGCACCTCTATTTTTATTTAAATAGCTACATATAAAAATGTTTCTGTTGGATGAGTGGAAATGATTTTTACGACTACTCCCACAGGGTAAAAAACATGTTTAAATGAAGTTGCTGCTTCAAAAGCTCAGCAGGTGATAAACTAATGCATGAAGGGGTGCCCAAACTTTTGCACACCACTGTAATCTAATACAGAGATATGTTGGAGACGTCCATTTACAAATGATTTACTTCTCTGGCATTTACATGAGGTAGATAAATGTGACATAAGTGTGGCAGTAAAACACATCTTAGTAATGAAGGAAAGAGAAAAACCTCATCGCAGCCTGAACATCGCGGCCACTGCGACTGACAGTAGTGACGCCCGCAGAACAGCTTCTGATTGGACCAGAAGTAGACCAGGTCCGCCAGCCCCTGCCCACACTCCGAGCATACGAAGCACGTCGGATGCCACAGGGCGTCATGGTAACCTGCACGCTCGGCATAAACAGCAGGGTTTTCCTTGGCAACCTCGCCGTGGCAACCAGTACAATGCTAGAGGACAGAAAAAACAAAGTGAGGTAGCTTTATAACCAACGTGGAGCAAGGGAAAAGCAAATTTGTGAATGTCTGGCAGATACAGTGTGACCTAGAGATCCTGATGTGATATTTTAGAGTTGATGGAAACTTCTTCATATATCACTACTACATCTGGGCTAATCTGAATGTACATTTGAATGTACATCACTTATAAATGAGTTAACTTACAATGGAATGATTAATGGGGACCTTCCAAAATCACATACCTTCTCTAAAGCACTTCAATATTTATAAGCCAATACAAATTTAATTGTAAGATCCAAGCATTTTGACATTTTATGGTGTTTTCAAGTTAAAGTTTGTAGATTGTTGTGTCCTTTCCTGGAACAGATGTTTGTTCAAATACGTATAAAAAGATTGGGCAGTTATGCAGTTCGTCAATGTAACTGCTAAAGAAATAACAACATTAGAAATGATGTATTTGTTAACAGAATCAAAAACAACAAAATCAGACTTTTTTGTAACTAGATATTGTCAACAAACACAGTATTCATCTCTTTTAAAACAACATCTAACTGACAACTATTGCATGGAGATGTGTGTGTCAGTTCTTCCAACTGTGTCAATATATTATTGGATTATTTTAAAACTTTTGTCTGTTTTTTTTTTTTTTTTTACCTCAACAAGATTAAATAAAAAAATAAAAAAATAAAAAAACAACATACTCTAGGTATCTTCTTTGGTATGTAGATTTTACTCATACGGTGTGTTATTTGCAGATCAATTAAATAAGCGATCAGAGACCAAACAGTTTATTTTACTTTCAGGTATTTTGGAGGAGATGACATTTTTAGAAGTAAGAACCTGCTTTTTACTTGCATGGAAAAACCAACTAAATCGTTCTTTTTGTGGTGGAAGCATCTTCCTTCACATTAACTCACATATTCAGTCTTGTCATCTGTCCCGTTGGTGGTAGCAGAAGCAGAGGTGATGAGGCTGCTGTCGCTGGGTGTGTGCTCCTGCTGCTGCACAGCATCCTTCTTGTCGCTGCGATCCTTCGCCTCCTTCGCTGTCCTCTGGATGGCTGCCTCCCGCAGAGCCCCAGCTTCTCCTGGCAAGGCCACCTCCCCCACCCCCAGCACCTCCTGTTTGTACTGCTTCACGAAGAGCAACATGGAACAGATCTAGATGGAGAAGTTGAAGATAGCATCAGCTTTTATATCTTATAGTTATCTATTATTTATTCGTTATATATGATTATGCAGCTTCTGCATGAATATAGAGATACTCGCATGCTGAATAAAGTTAAACAAGCTAAATTGTTTGTCTTGTTGATAATTAGATCCTGGCAGAATAATCTACCTCCTCCTCAGTGGTCAGGCTCTGGCATTTCAAAGGGTCCTGATCGTAGATGGGGAGCTGGCTGAGGAGCTGCCTGCGACGTTCCAGTGCACCATCAGTACCCGAGACGGGGCGTTGACTCTCTGGGAGGAGCTCCATGTACTGCATGGCCTACAGGGGGTGAGGGGAACTTTAGTTCTGGTTGCTTCTACTCAGGACTTTACAATGAATGACACAGCTTGCACACATTTGTACTGTAGCTCCCATCTAATGTGACGAGCAGGCTGTTGTATCCTAGATTTATTACATTTTAAAGGTTGGAAGAGTTTCACTGCAGTGCTTTTAAGGGTGCCTTAATCTGCTAAGCTTTAAATAAGAAATGTCTGATATGTCGACCAATATCATTGATCGATATCAGCATTAAAATGTGATGTTGGAAAACTTTGGTGTAGTTTTTTTTGGACCAATATTTTTACTAATTAAATCACACAAGATCTCATTGTTTTGATACAAAATCTCACGAAATGCTGTTCCATTAGCACTGATCCAGCATGTATAAAAGTCCCTGTTATTCTGGAATAACTTCATTTCCCAGCATTACGTTGCAGCTGCTTATAATGTCTGGTTTTAAGTTTTTAGTTAAGTACCAAAGTTGTCAGGAACATTATAATTAGCCACATATTAGCTGATACCCGCTAGTATCTGATATAAGGCAGCCAGATGTCCAAAATGAACTTGTCTGGCTGACTGACTATTTTGGGATCTTTGCTCTCAAAGCAGAATATAGCTGCATCTCTCAACTCTTTTCCCCTTCCTCTTTCTTCCCCCCCTTTTTTTTTTTTTTTTTTTTTTTTTTTTTTTTTTTTTTTTTTTTTTTTTTTTTTTTTTTTTTCCCTCCCCCCCCCCCCCCTTTTTTTTTTTTTTTTTTTAATATGAGAGGTGCAACCTCACAGTTCTCTGCATACTGTAGATCGGTATCAGTTGATTTCGGATATTGGAAATTATGAGTTGGACTGGTATTTCAGATATCGGTTAAAAAAGAAAAAAAAAGCTAATATCGCACATTGTTACTTTAAATCATGGGTAATAAAGAAAAAAGTTTCTAACAGAGGAATTTAAAAATTGTAAAATGTGTTTTTAATCGTACACACATCATTGTTGAAGTTATTCATGACATTCTTCTAAACCAGTCTCATTTTTTTTAAAAATCACTTGGTCAATTAGTTGGTCAAGATCAGTTTGTTCAAATATCAAAGCAAAAAAGCAAACTATTGCTGGGAATGCCCCATGCTTTGGGAGAAGACAGGCGTCTGCCCCAGTGTATGGGATCATAAATCTCTAATACTTTCAATGCTGAGATCTGATGAGTGCATCAGATGTGTCAGCAGCAGAGAAATGATAACAAAACATTTTTGTTAAATCTTTGACTCAGCAGAGCAGGAATCTGGATGATACCACAGATTTCTTGCAACATTTTACTCTTCATCTCTCTGCTATCTGGGAATAATGTTCTCACATCTCTCTCCACACTGCACATTTTGAAAATACTGTTGTTGGAGACAGAAACCTGGTTTGCAGCTACATTTTAATCTTGTGTGCATACCGGTTTGCTAACTTAGGGTTCAGTCATATGCAGCTGAGTTGATGCAAAATAATCAGCAACACCTGATCAGACCATTGGAACCGACTAGTCAAAACAGACAAAGCTGCTTAGGAGGGGAGTTGACCGCCATATCTTCTGTTTAAATAAAAACACTAAAATATGTTTAAACAAATACCACCAAGGTATTTTAAATTAAACTTCCACTAAAATCCATTTCAGGTGATGAAATAGTCAGAGCTGTTGTAGACTGAAAAATTTCTTTGTATCTTTAACGTCAACATGTTATACGCCTGAGACTGATCACCTGCTTCCAGATTTGGAAAGTCAACTTCACAGAGGTATTAAGTTCTCAAAGGGGCTCTGAGACAAGACTTCTCTTTTGGTGCTTTTTCTGTGTAAAAGGAATATTAATCAGTTGTAAAAGAGAAAAAAAAACTAACACTAACATGTTGTGGTGCTGGAGTTATTCTCAACTATCATTCAGGAAGAGCCCACCTGACTAATATCGGCCAAGAGAGCCACGACCGGAGTTTCTGGCTTACCGAACAAAAACTCAAACGCCTCCTGCCTCCTTCACTTCTTCATCCAGAGCTACACTCCCTCTCAACAGTTACGTTCAGCCAGTGAAAGATGCCTGGTGCTCTACCAAGTGATCGCACCTCCAATGGGCCATTTCCACTGCACATTTTCGTAACCCTTCCACACGGCACGGCACGACCGCCACCCACCCGCCCCCCCCCACGGCACGCTTTATTTGTGTTTCCTCTGGGAAAACCCGTTATGAGCCGTTATGATTTTTCGTACCTGTTTCAGAGGTAGCTCTAACCGTGCTGAACCTACACAAAACATGACGTACCTGACGGCTCTCTACTGATTGGTCAAAGGAAATTTTCGTCACGTGTTTCGCCTTGCCTCTTAAAAATATCTGGCTCTGTTTTCGGTGACTACAAGCCACAGAGAAAACAACAACAGCAGTAACACCTCCATTGTTGGTTTTACTTTATTGACCACCGCCTGGCACGGCAGTGACGTCACGGCAGTCTTGACAGCGCCTACTCCACCCACTTCCAGGTGGTAGACTACTACTTCTCCTGCGTGGAAACAAAAACTGTCCTGGTCGTCTTTAGCATGTGGTGCTGTACCGTGCTGTACCGTGCTGTACCGTGCCCTGTGCAGCTGCAATGGAAAAGGCCCACAAGTGATCATATGCCCTGACAACTTGGCCTCAGGGATACAGATGCGGGCATGAAAAAGTTCCCCTTTCTGCCGACTGCCAGCCACTTACCAGCCACTTGCTGTACCAGCAACTTGTCTGCTAATTCAATCGCACAGAGAAACGCCTGTGTACCCAGGGGAAAAGATTTCAGAGCATAAATGAATGCCCGGAACAAGGACGTTTCCACACGCCAAGTTTGGACACCGTGTGTGATGACATATTCACGGGACAAATCGTTCAGCCAGTAAGAGTGCAGTATTACTGCACCACTTCTGGCAGAAAAAGGCAAACATTTTTCATGCCCACATCTGTATTGCTTTGGCTGACTGGTTAGTGTGCATGACTCTTACCCATGAGACTGGGGTTCAAACCCTGCCTGGGCCCTCCCTGCTTTCTGCCACATCTACAATATGTGAAAGGCAGGTATGTTGCTTTCGCATCGTGAACACCGTTTGTAAAATTTTCCTGTCGGAGAGGAATTGATGCGGAAAGATTTACACACATTGTAAAATGTAATATTGCTTTTAATAGAATATATCTAGATGTAACTTTAAGTTAGTGGTTAGTAATACTAATCTTTAAGGTACAGTATGTAAGAACTACTGACATCTAGAGGTAAAGATGGGTATTTGAATGAAAAGATGTTTTATTTCAAATGACTTCATATTCCAAGCACTGTTGTGAATGTACGGTGGCTGTTAGTGGCAAAAATTCTCCCAGAAATAAAAATGTTTTCATGTGTGAATGGATCAGTGGTCTCAGGTGTAGCTATGACTGGACTATGAGTCCCTACTTTTAATGTTTTTTAAGACATTACTGATCCCAAACAGTCTCTAAGTCCCATTAAACAAAGCTGGTATAAATTTTAAAGTTCAGAGGGTTCTCACTTCATTCACATTGTTTTGTCCATTCAGGGACACCGTAGTAAAAATAGCAGAACAAATATGGCAGCTTCCATGTATATGCACCTCCAGCAAGTAGATATAAGTGACTTATTCTAAGAAAATAAACATATAGCAGCTATTCTAGTGGAGTTATTACACATCAATAGAAACATAGTTTTGAATTATATATCACATTTTTCTGCCACTGACCTTTGATTTTGTTACATACTGTACCTTTAAATAAGTTGTAAGAACTTTGGAGGGCAACATGCTAGATAACTTACTTTACAAAAGTTGAATCAATGCAATTAAAATGAGGACAGGGAAATTAGTGATGTGAGGGAGCAGGTTTCCCACAATGCAGTTCACTTTTAACAACAAATAAGAGATAATTCTCAAATGAAAGATTCATGAATGTGTCATGTGACTGCTCCCAATTTGTTTGTTTATTCCTGTATTTAATTCCTACTATCCAGGAGCTGCTGCACCAAGACAAAGATGTCTGTGGTCTGACATTAGTTTTAGCTAACCCCACCTAAGGTGAGTTCCTGCTACATAGAACAATTTTTAGTTCATCAGTAAGTAAGATGAACTTGAAATCATTATGCTGGTTTAAAATAAAATGAATTTTGTGTGAAACATCTGATCTAATTTATGTGAAATTAATCCACAACCTCATCCACTTACAGCTTAATCAGATTTGTCAAGTTCAATAAAAGTTCTACAAACTTAAACCATTCTAGTTGATTGTACTCAGTCACTCCTATTACTGAATACTTATTTTTCCTAAGGCAGCAAGTTCGTGTAATTTTTTTAAGTAAAGCCAACTATTAGAATTTACAATGTGGAGGTTTTTCTTTTTCTTTGTTGCTCACAGAGATCACACTAAGCAACGGCAACTTAATAACCAGCACAACACAGAAACTCACCAGTTACACTGGGCTAAATGTTATAGATTGAAAATTCAAAAGCTACTTGGTCAAGATTAGGCAAAAAAAAAAGAACATGTTTTATAAAATATCCTTCAAAATATGACATTAGAAGCTTCTATAACTGAACAAAAGGTCCTGTTTATAGCTGTTTTGTACCTTCCTGTTTTATTGTGAGCCATATTTTCAATAGTAAAATAGTTTTAATTGACAAATACTCACATCTCCAGTGTTTTACCAACAGTCTATTTGTCTCTGCAGTGTTTGCTCATCACTTTCACACTTTGAGTTTCCCACCACTGAAACCTGAGCAACAAGCTCTGCTATCATGGTGTCCAGGTGTTTTCAGTGACACGTCTCTGCGTTGTCAGATACTAGTACTAGTGAGACAGTGACTAACAGTCTGGAGCTGCACTCTGGCAAACAAAGTGTTGGCTGAAACAAGCAAGATGCTGAAGATTTTTTGAGGCACATGTGGAGAACAGTCTGTTGGATTTGGAGTCGTCTCTACAAGCTCAGCCACAGTTATGTCTGTCATCAATATAATTATGGGTTGTAGAGCCTAAAACATACTCAAGCCTGTTTTTAATGGAGACCAGACAGTTCAAACTGACTGGCACAAAGAAGCCTGCGCAAGCTGCACTGAATTTAAACTAAACTAAATCACACTAAATATGGACAATATTTTCTCTTGACACTGTCAAAAAGGGAAACAGGATCCCCACGTTCTCTTTTCATGCTTAATCTTTCTGTCTAAAAGGGATGAGTTTGCAGTTGAGTATTTTAGGTGAAAGTAACAACTAAAAACCAACATTTTCTTGTTTACAGTAAGAAAAACAGCAGCAGTTTCCTGCTGCTCACACAGATCCTCACCAGTTTCTGGCTGAGGCCGGCTGGCGCCCAGTCGTACGTTGTGGTGTTGAAGGTTGGATCTTTGCGTGACACCACCGGATTTGTCACAATCATCCGGTTTCTCTTGTACATGCGAAGGCCTCCACCTCCTTTGACTTTCGCTGTCAAATGGGAGCTGGGTGAGTCTGCAAGCAGGCGCCCCATTCGTTGATCGTCCTCCAGGTCATTTCCAGGAGCGTGGTCAACAGCGCTGCAGCCGCACACCGTGCAGCCTTTCCTGGACAGAGGATGGGCCGAGAGACGAGAGAAGTGTTCAAGGCTGACCTGTCAGACCATGTTGTTTTCTGTCTTGATGGGCTGTTTTTTATTTATTCAAATGAGAGTTTGTTATTATCTTTTTTAGAAAATTGTTCCTTGTATAGCAAATGTAACTGGGTTCAGTTTGCCTTCTTTTGCACAAAAATACTGTGAACTCGCCATGAAGCAAAACTAATATTATTTCTACAATTATTTGGTCATAATCCAGACTTAAACTGCCACATCTGCTATAACCATAGACTGTTTAAAACCCTCCTGATGTCACCCATAGGTTTCTGAAGAATTGAAAAAAGAAAAAGCAAATCCAAAATCTAGACAAATGTCTCCGCTTTAGCTCAACTTTCCAAGATTCAAGATTGTAGATTCAGTTTTTGTTATTTTCCACTTTGTATAAGCTTTAATAGCGGCATCAATATCGGTTATCGGCCACATGAGTTTTAAAATATCGGCATACCGGATATCGGCCAAAATTCCAATATCGTGCATCGCTGGTAATAATAGAAAAAACTCTATGAAAATCATGACATTGATTTTGAATTGTGGTTCAAAAGAAATATGAAAAACAAACAAACAAAATATAAAATAAGTAAATAAGCTTTATCTGGTTCCGAAGCTGAAATTTTGTTGAGCAACACTTTGAGGCAATCACTGCAATGAGGTGTTTTCTCTAATGTTTAAAAAGACTTCAACACCTGTTGACTGGTAGTTTGATCCACTGTTCATGGGAAAGGTGCTCTAATGCGTCTGGGGCAGTTTTGTTTCTTTATTTTTGTAAATTCTTATTTCCAACCACAATTCAAGACAAATATTTTATTTCACCAAATCATAATTTTGTAAATTTTTATTTATTACTTTCTTTAGTTTCTTGTAATTTGTATTACTATTGTGAATTTTTTTCTTTAATTGGAATTGGAAGGTATGAATAATTTTGAGGACGACTGTTACCTATATACACATACACATGGCAACATTAAATAGATGGAGTTTCCTATGTAGCTGTTCCTTTACGTCCTTTTCACAACAGCTGTTTATCTCTACCATGTAATTTATAAGCTTATGGGAACTGCTCTGTCAGCTAATGAATAACCATCTGCTGTTCCATCAAAACCACAACTTTTTCTTTTTGAGCAAAGAGTTATAGAGAAGAGAAGGAGAGCTGCTGAAACTGCAGGGACTTT
This sequence comes from Atherinomorus stipes, assembly GCA_023101725.1. Taxonomy (NCBI): domain Eukaryota; kingdom Metazoa; phylum Chordata; class Actinopteri; order Atheriniformes; family Atherinidae; genus Atherinomorus; species Atherinomorus stipes. The sequence goes on along the minus strand of JALJCO010014268.1, from coordinate 594,800 downwards.
TCATTTATTTTTCTTTTGTTTTTCAGAGCAGTAGTTGGAGAAAAGATGAAAAAAAAAAAAACCCAACAACAAAAAAACAACCCAAACAAACAAACAAACAGCTGTACCTCCAAGAATGTGGCTGATATCCAGAGCAGCTCTCCTTGCATACGAGACACACTGGTGCACTTCCTCCTCCTCCTCCAGCACCAACTGCAGCTGCTCTCACAGACATCTGCAAGGAGACAGAATAGCAAAACAATGGATGTATGTCTTTAGTTCTGAATATATATAAATGAAAGTCTTATTTGGAGAGCTTTCTTGCTACTTAAACAACTGCTGGGTAGCTTGCTAACATCATAGCTAGCTAGCTCTCAGAGAGCTGTTAGCGATCAAGATGAAGCGGTAGTTTGCTCACTTGTCTTTCTGCCTCTTCCTGACCTCTTTATTGGCCTACAAGCCATGAAATATTTGTATTTTGGAAGCTTTTATAAATATTTCAGAAAGATTTATCTACTGTTGCTAATTATTAGCTCTCGGGGTTAAACGTTTAAACACAAATCAGAGCCTGCTCCTCATTTTGAGAAGATAAAATGAATGCAATTTAAAAATGTCAATCATTTACAGTCATTGGTATGTTCTTAATAAAGCAAGACGGTAATCTGAAATGAGTTTACAGTAAACCGATACAACAACTGGCCAAGGAAAAGTAGTCTTATACAACAACCATGGCTGTTCTTCTTCTCTTTATTTCAGCTAAACTTTGCTATGAGTGCTGTGATTTGTGGGTCAAAGCAAGAGGTTAACGTGTGCCCCAGAAAGTTCACAAAAACCTCACAGAAAAACTGTACTTGAAAGTCATGGCAGCGTTTAGTTTGATAAAAAGAAAAAAACGCAACAACCAAAAACTCTAGTTTAAGCGTATGGAGAAGAAAGTAGTGTGTTGGCAAGCTGAGGTTGTGTGCTGAAGGTTTTGGATGAACAAGAAGAGTTGTTTTGACCATTTTTCAGTGGGTGTGGAAGGATGAGAAGGTTACACACACATACACACCACAGACAGGAAAGATGACCTCATCGGCCCTCCCAATTACATCATCATCATCACTGTCTTTACAAACACTGCTGATCCTTGGCTACACTTTAAACTGTTTACTCTGTTAGAATTACAGTACGAGTATTTGTCTCAATGAGAAATCATTAGTAAATGGAAATGTACAGTTTTCAAACTGTAAACTTTAGGAAAGCATCTTGACAGCTATATTTGTATACATATGAGTAGTGTTTCGAAATTAGGAGTGAGTGCATTTTTGGCAAGCCACTGGTTTCTGGTACACCCTAAAGGCGGTTCAAATGTGATTTTAGAGTTCAGGTCAGGAATAATTTGTTATTTATAAGGTGACAGTAAGGGCTCTGTAGTTGCATTATGTCAACACAGCTGTAGAAAAAAATGATGTATGAGATGAGAAACTATTTTAAGCCTCTGGCAGGATACCTGGCAGCTTAAGCAACCTGCTGCTCTTTGTCTGACAGACTGTCCACCTGTCCATCTGTCACCAGGTATTAACAAGGCCATATCTGCTGGTGTGGCAATGCTGGAGGGATAAATGCAGTACATACCCAATACTTACAGAGAGAGGCATCTGCTCTTATATCATACTAGTTTACAGGACTAAACCTGGTTGCGGAGATTTTCTAATGCAGAGAACATTCAACCTGGAGCATTCATCAGAAGGGAAAAACAAGACGATGTTCGAAAAGTTACAAGATGAGAGCTGACTCAAGGCTTTTGTCTAAAAAAATCATTTCATAAGGTGTCTTGTCTGACACCTTGGCGATGAGAAACTTTTTTAAAGGGATCAATTAGGACTAAACCAGCTGTTATTACTTTGCACTGATTGGGGTCAGGATTACTTTCTCGATACTGACAGACTCCAGCTGCTTTCTTGGCTTTCCATATTTTTCTGTCCGTCCATTTCTTCATGTGTTCAATACTTATTCCACATTTCGTTTAACTATATTACACATAACTTAACTTATGGACATAAATGTTTGGATTTCTTTATATGTGTGCATTACTTGGGTTGTTGCCGACATCAGGTGAAAATTTCATGTCAATAACTCTACTAGAACTATATTTTCTGAGAAAATGCTGACGTGTTCAATACTGTTTTCCCTGCTGTACATAAAATATATAAATAAATAAAAACCCAGCAACAACAGAAGAAGATGTTGCGTGATGGGTGAGTGTCAAGTCTGGGATAAGTTAAGGTCAGGCTCTCTCTTCCCTTCTTTAGAAAGTCTAAACATGCAGCAACAATATTTTTCTTTATTCCTGTCCTCCATCCGAACCCGGAAAACAAACTTGTTGTCTTGTGATGTTGTCATTCCTCTTGTTACTAAAGACCTTAATTATGAGCCAGTGTGACATATCAGAAGTTATAAAAAGAGACACACAAGTGTCATTACAGTGACAGTTGACAGATGAGTGTATTAGAGGTGTGAAATAAGAGCGTGTGACAACAACAGGACCTCTGATCAGTCTGCGTTAATAAGGTCACGGTGATGATAGCTGGGAAAGAAACAGCTGAGGAATAACAAACTTTCTTTCAGTCATCTGCAATAAACTAACAGGGTGTCTCCTCATTATAATAGAACTAAGTTGTTTTTTATTCATTATTTACTGTAGCACCAGAAAAGGTAATATCAGTTCCTCAGGTAAATACTGTAAGTAGGGATGCACGATATAATCGGCCCCCTATCGTTATCGGCCTAAATCAACGTTAAAATTGAGTACTGGACATCGGCCACCCCACCGATATAACCGATATTTAATGGATCAGCCCGCTGTTTCTAAAATCTAAAACCCCCCAAACGTCTTCTTTCTCTTCTTATTCTTCAAAAACTTCTATTTTAGACTATAAAACTTCTAAAGAGTAGGGGTGGGAAGAAATATCGATACACTGACAAATCGCAAAATTCTCACATGCTGATATCATATTGACATTTTAAAATGTGGTATCGATCTATTTTTCCAACGAAATCTTGCAATATTTCATCATTCTGTTACGAAATCTCGCCTTATTATTTTTTTTTAGCTTCAATATCGTTATCGATATCGATTATCGACCACATGAGTTTTAAAATATTGGCATATCGGATATTGGCCAAAATTCCAATATCGTGCATTCCTAACTGTAAGGCTGCAGTAGATGCAAGTTCAGAGTGGAAAAACATAAGATCGGATAAGCAAAAGAAATATGAATGAATGGATAAAAATGTTGAATATCGCTGATTAATCACTTAATTCTTTTAACCAATTGCTTTTTTGGTTGATCATATCAAAAGAAATTGTTATTGGATCAACACTTCTAGCTTTTCTATCCTTTTTTGTTTAAAAAAAAAGAAAGGCAGGCAGCTCCCGTTTCTCTCCTTTTCTACAGTTCGAAACAGTAACAAATAGAAGCCCCTCTGAATGAAAGCTTTAACCAAATAACACACAGGAAAAACTCTTTTTCTGAGGAAAATATGCTGCAGCTCTATATTTAGGAGTCAGATAAGGCAAGCATGCTGTAGGTGGATCAGACTTGGCCGGAGTTTGGCCGAGTTATTTTGAATATGTCAGCTATGTGAAATGCAAAGTGCAGGAAACACTGTTAGATAAGAGGCTGGAGGTCGCAGGACATAATTCAGCAAGCCGCAATTATCAGTCCTGAGTCTGAGTCCAGGCCAAGAGCTGTGACTCATGCCATCCTCCACATTTCCTGTTGGCTCGCTTTAAGAGTAAATCCAGAAAAAGTCAAACAACTCAGCTGAAATTTCAAGTGGTGTCGCCGTCTCCATCCAACTCTTATTCTGATTTATATCTAAAGTGATTCAAAAACATGTTGATGAGATTGTAATATCATATGCAGTTGCATCTGTCTGTTAATCTGATTAATTGATGGACAAATGTTTGGGTAGCTGACTTCAGTCATTTTAATTAGAAAATGTCAAGCCAATCACAGTACATCTTTGTTGTATTTCCTTAGCCTGAGTATTTATATCCCCCTTCTCTCTAATTTTTATGTTCAGGTGGTCTCTTTAAATTATCGTTTGTTTTGGTTAAAGTCAGATTCAAGACAGATTTGATGATTTCACGTCCAATGAATCCTCATTCAAACTACAAGCACTAGAAACCTCCCTATCTGTGTTGTTTGTGTCAAAGGCAGAAACAAGTAGCCTCGTGAGACCATCCTGATCTCGTGAGCTTCAGGTTTTCACTCGCAGATCAGTCTGGCTACTTTCCTTTGAACAGAATTTGGAGCAGTTCACCAAACGAACGTCCAATCAGCGTTGGCTTTGAGGCAGATTGAGGTGTGACGCAATGAGAAGCGACAGTTCAGTCTAAACAACATGGCGGCTTCAGCGGATGAAACTAGCGTCAGCATGGCTATTGTTCAAGTTTTATAGGAATTACAGAGTATTTCTTCACTGAAAAGAGAGCAAAACACTGCTCTGGAGGCTTTTCTCAAAGGAAAAGATGTTCTTGCTTGTGTTTTTGTCGTCGCTCTGTCAGTACGGCATATGCTATGTTGACCTGATTGGTTGATTTGGCCCGTCTATCACCAACATAGGCGGTGATAGACAGATGCCTTATCCAATCAGCTAACCAGTATTTTCGCCCCTTCCCAAAACTACTCTAACGGATGATTCCCAGATGGATATGCGGAGCAAATCCATCTGACGGAGTCAGGTTAAGAAACAAGCAAAAGAAATCACATTTGTGAAGTCACTTCAGAGATTTGATTGGATACATGAACAATTCTGAAATGGAAAATATTGCAGGAAATTTCTGGATAATTTTCATCTGTAGAGAACGGAAGCCGAGATAATTATCTCGTTATCTCGAGAAAACAGCGTTTAAAAGTATGCAACCATGACTGATCTCGGCTTCCGTACTAGAGCAATGATTCTCAAACTTTTTGAGTCATGACCCCTAAGATCGCTTATGATGATGATTGCCTTAAAGGTACAGTATGTAAAAATCCCTGAATGGAGAAAAGTAACAAAGTGTGTGAAGTAACAACCCTCTGAACTTTGAAACTGCTGTACCAGCTTTGTTTAATGGGAGTTAAAGCACTGCTTGAGATCAGTAAAAGACAAAAAAAAAAATAGTTACTCATAGTACAGTCAAAGCTACACCTGAGACCACTGGATCCACAGGAATTTTGGCCACTAATGGCCACCATACATTCACTACACTGCTTGGAATATAAAGTCATTTGAAAGAAAACATTTTTCTTTCAAATGCCCATCTTTACCACTAGATGTCAGTAATTCTTACATACTGTACCTTTAAACATAAGGCTTGCAAACTGTCAGAAACAATCCTCGTAAAGATAAGTGGATAAATTGGTTTGTACCTGCAGCATTGTCAGTTTACGTGATCGCTGCAAGTTTAAGCTCCTGAGATCCTTTTTAAATCTTTTTTTTTTTTTAAGTACCTCTGTCTTTCTTTATAAAAACATGGATGATGAAAAAAATGCTCAACTTTATTAGGGTGATATGAAAAGCACCTCACTTATATGTGGTACACAGTTTTAAAAAGTATTAAAATGAGTTTATAAGATATGAAATCGGGTAATTTCTATATTTCTGTCATGCATCTGTTGCATGCACATTACCAATGATTTAAAGAGCTATGTTGCATGAGACTGGCTGCGGTTTGGTTAAGAAATTAACTACTTGCTGCATAAATGCCACCGTTCACAGAAGAAAGCACTGGAGATGAAAATAAATCTTGAGCTTTTATTTTGGTATTTTGGTCACAGAGGAACCTCCATATCCTGTAATTTAGATGTATGTTTACACTGTATGTATGCATATGTGTGTGTTATTTTCGCCCTGGTGATGGAACTTTTTCCAGCTCGGGGGCATTATCAGGGATCAAACCGTCAACAGGTGGCACTGGTCTGTCAGGTTATCAGCCTCAGACTGATGTGACCTCTGGACGGACATCCAGCTGAATTACAGGAGGATCTGTGAGAGGCAAAGTGCCGCCAAAACAGATCCCACAGGAGGATCAGGTCCGTGACATCAGACAGAAAGGGGAACGTCCTCTGTTTAATCAACACCGCATGTGAACAAGTCAGTCTTCTATTTACTGATTGATTGACTGACTGAATATCTTTATCTGTAAAATTTAAAGTCTTAATGGTCCCCTGGACAAAGACATAATCCCAGTCTCAAGAAAAGTGTTTATCTACTCATCCAAAAGGCCCCTAAAGCACCACGTACAGGATCACATGACCAGTGCTGTTTTATCTCTAAAAGGAACAACTTTGCTTTCAAAAACAGGAGATGGAGTCAAGTAGTGGGCCAAAGGGGGGGTATTTGGATTGTCTTTCACCCTTTGACCACAATATTCATTTCTCACAGAGAAGTTCCTGTGGACAAATCTTTTTTTCTTTTGTTCAAAATCCTGTTTAAAAAGTAAGCAATTCTCTAACATGTTTACCTGAGATCTGACAATGAATCCATTAGCTATAAGGTACTCTTTTCCTAAAATGTGACTGATCGAGATGAGTTATGAAATCTCTTCATCCACTTCAGGAAAAAATAAGAATGTTTTCTCACTGTTTTGTCAAGAAAATTGTCCATGTTGAGAAAAATTAAATGAGGACAGACAATAAAGATGATGTTGATAAAGACTTGTCTCTTTCATTGTGTGTGCTGCATGTCTGTCTCATTGTTTCCTCGTCTCTGGTGTACGGGTGTGCAAGTTTCATCTCTTACAGTCAAAGACTTTCAGACTTTCTGGTCTAATGCTGGACATTCAGGAACAAAATGAATCATAAGAACTTGATCTGAATGAAGAATGATATGTTTGTTCACTGCTCTAAATGAATGTGCTTTATCAGCCTTAATTATTTAGATCAGGTGGCTGGAAACCATCAAGAATGAACAAAGACCAAAAAACAAACAAACAAAAACTCTTCCTCTGAACATTACAAGATAATAGACACTATGTGGCCAAACATTTGTTCCTGATGGTCTTTGTGTTAAACTCATACTTATTCACGAATGATTTGTAAATATTTTTTTTTCTTTTTTCAAAAAAGATTGTTTGTTTATTAGATCGACTTATTCCAGGGTTTATCTGATAGGCATTTTCTGGATTTTATGGGTCATTTCAAATATGTATTTTTAAAACTTATTTCCATACCGACGCATTAGAAATTATAATTAAATTCACAGGTAACAAACGTTAAATGAACATTTGTTCCTCAAAATACTTAAAAGGATAAATTCATTTTAATTTGGGTCCGGTCAGTGAAGAAAAAATCTTTCTGTTGGCATAAAGTTAAACTTTTTTTTACTTAAAACTAAAATTTTTAAGACACTTGTTGTCTGTGCATGTAAATAAAATGTCAATAAATTTCACTTGAATTCATTAAAGGCTCCTTTTTCTGTGATTTTTTTCCAGACCTGCATGAACAGGAAGAGATGCTACATCACATCAGACTGAGTGACCCTCTGACCCTTGACCTCTACATCCGTAAGTCTGTCCACACATGCAGATGTTTCTACCTTCTCCATGGCCGAGCTCACGTCCATGTTGTCCAGCGTCCACCAGCAGATCGACTCCTCTGCTCCTCGGCTCCCTCTGCCTCTCCTCTTTCAGAACAATGAGACTTTAAATTCCTCTCCTGTCGACCACACTTCCTCTCTCCCCGCCCACAGTCGCTCCACTGCCCTCAGTGATTCAGCCGTCTACACATTCATCCACCTCTTCCTTCTTTATCCTCTATTCTTGTTCTCAAACATCTCTCTTTTCTTCACCTGTTTCTGTAAACTACCAACATTAAAAAGCTGCTTTACTCTCCGTCAGCTGTGATTTTTTTTGTTTTTCAGCTCCACTTTGACCTGTTTGGCTGCCAGCACTTCTCCACCCTCTGCAACATGAACTGAGGTTTCTTCACCTCCCGATTCTGCTCCAACACGTTGCTGAAAGAAAACTGGTTTTCTGCCAAACACAAGTTTCGCTTTGTGCTGAGCAGTGAGATCATCCTGCTCTTTAAACATCAAGGTTAGTTGCAATGTTACATCTGGACTCCATGCATCAACGGACATCCACTAATCAGTGAGGATTAGGGTCTTAGAAAAAACAGCTGTACTGCAGTGAGTAGGCTGTTGGATTTGGTCCTGGTCTGGACTGGAGGACTACCTGGATCAGTGAGGCTGGAGTGGACAAAGACAGGCAGAGAGAGAACTGAGGGATTCCCTGCACACACTCTTCCAGCCAATCAGAGTACGCCTGAAACACTCCACATCCAATAAGAGCAGAAATTCCTCCTCCTCCTCCCAGTCTGCAGCCTTTTTCCCTGTGGCTCAGAATAGAGACACAAGTGAGACACCTCAGCCATAAAGCTGAGGGATGATGATGATGAGCACATGACACAGGTTTGGAGAACAATGACAACCCTTGTGGAAGTTGGCAATTTATTTGCAGAGATTTAATTTTCAGTTTGTCCAGCTTTCACACCATTTTCATCCCAAGATTATATTTGTTTTTTGTAAACATTTATCCATCTACCATGATGATTTTTCTCATCCTAGCTATCTTTAATCAGGTAGGGATGATAATTGTAGAAAAAAAAAACACAGGGAAGAAAAGGAGGAAAGGAGGAAGAGGAGGGAGGACAGGAAAGTGGTAAATGAGAAAGGAAGAAAATATGAAAAGGGACAAAGAAAGGAAGAAGAAAACAAAATTATGGAAGGCAAAAAGGAAAAGAATAAAAAGGTTAAGGAAGAAATAAAGAAGAAAGGAATGGAAAATGAAAGAAAAAAGAAAAAGCAATCCGTGATTTTTTTTTTTCTCCACATTTAGAGCTTTGATATGTTTGTTATTGCTGTTGTGACTATTGAATGTCTCACAACACACACAGTTGGTTTCTTTTCTTCAGTTTTTCAGCGTAGTTTTGGGCAAGTGCAGTGAAAAGGATTAATTTGAGCGAAAGTGAACGCAGCCTAAATGTTCCCGGGAAAAAGTATTGCGTCATAAACACCGCCCAGGCAAAATATGGTAAGTTTGTTTTGCTCTGCAGCCTGCACCGCTTTGTTTCAAACAGATTTGTTCCTACACAGGAAATAAACACTCACTCGGGCCTCAGTCTCCAGTCCTACATAAACGAACGCACCCTGAATAAAGATGCCGCCTCTTTACAGGAAACCTACCAACCAGGAAACCAGACGTCAGTTAGTTTTGTGAATATTCATATATTTTCGCGGGCTTTGGCAGTCACGTGGTCTGTTCGCGCGAAAAGTGAGTCCTGGCAGGAAGACGAAGAAGAGTCTTCAGAAGAGGCAGACAGACAGCAGCACAACAATGGCGGTGAGTAAAAGCCGGTAAAAGCCATTTAAACCACTTCATCTGTTGGTTTTGATGGAAAACTAATGGAGGAAGAAGTTTAATTTAAAAAATAAAATAAATAACTTGTCTGAGTTTGAACTTTTGTACAGCTGTTTCGGTCACAACAGTGACGACAGTTTCACTGTAATTACCCACATCTTCATTTTGATTTTAGTTTAAACGCCGTTTAGGTCCTCGATTAAAGTTTAATGTTGTAAGTAACAGTTTTAAGCTCATAGATGTCATGATGTGTTGAGGTTTGAGTTATTTCCTTCAGGAGAGTCGCCATGTGGCTGCTGAGCATCATTTAGTCTGTTAATGGATGAAGAGGCTTTTTTTCTTTGTTGTTGTTGTGTCTTATACTTTTTATGAGTATGTTTACTTGGTGACCTGTAATTCATCCTGTTGTGTTTGTACTCTTTTTAATTAG